>JANBPK010000846.1:0-239552 GCA_027579435.1 Candolleomyces eurysporus | reverse complement strand
TCCAACAGGCCAGTCAAGGCAACCCAGAATTTCGCAGCTGTTGGAGCAGGAGCAGCCTCTCCCCCCCACCATCGTCTCAGTATGCATCAGGTCCACAGTCCCAGCTCACCCGCAGCACGTCGTTAGGTGGTGCAAGTGCCAATACTCTTACCTCCCGCATCAGACGCCACCCACAACCAGACGATATTGAGGCGTTTTCTGCAGACTCACACATGGCCACTCCTAGGCAGCAGCAGCAGCTTCCGCAAACCTCGTTCTACCCTCCAGCTATGGGATATCAGCAGCAATCGATGACAAACTCTGGCCCAACCAATGCATCAACAGCATCCCCGTCGGATTCGTATGGCGACATGTACTACAATGGCACAGCCGCCCACCCCCCGAAGAGGATGCAAGACGCTAATCTCGCTGCAAACCGCTCCGGAAGATCTCCCCATCGGGCGGCCAATACTCCCAACTCTACGAGCCTCCTCGATCCATATTCTCAGCAGTCTCAATACTCTCCTACCACGGGAACCTATTCATATGCCCCGGGTCCTCCTCCTCTCGACCAGAGGGCACAATCTGCCGTCTATCAGACACACAGTCGCAACAACTCCCAAATCAAAACCGAATCCTCGACTCCTCCTATTTCGTCGCCTTATGGGTCTCAGAATCAAGGGCATTCGGTTACTACCTATTCCTCTTCTTACTCCATGAATACATCCAGTCCTCATCTTCCTGTACAGGTCAACTCACACCTAACGGGTGGACCAAACATCAAAGCCTCGATTTCGAATCCGTCCACACCCATGTCTTATATGGGAAGCACAACCCCTGGATCCCATTATTATCCAGATCAAGCAATGATGGTCGACCGTCCACCTAAACGTCGTGCTTCGGGGTTCCGACGTGTGCGCACGGTCCATGACCTGCAGCCCCGTGTTGACGTTCTGCCTGGGAGCCGGCGTATGGGAGCCGATGGGGTCTACCTTTCGGTATGTATTTTTGCGCCGCTCGGGCTCGGGATGTTGCTGATCTTTATGTTTGTACAGCCTTTACGGCAGCTTACCACCAATATCGTCGATACATACCGCATCTGCAACCCAGCGTTCCGCTACGAGTCCAACCATAATCCGCGTCGTGTGTTGACCAAGCCCAGCAAACCAGTGCACAACGAGGGGTTCGACAACGAGGACTACGACTACATCCTCTACGTGAATGATTGGTTGGGAAATGAGGAAGGCCACAAGTGCGTATTTCGAGCTCGGTTTTGCCGAACGTCTACTAAAGTTGCCCCAGATACCTTATTCTTGATATCCTTGGACAAGGAACGTTCGGACAGGTCGTCAAGTGCCAAAACATGAAAACCCACGAAATTGTCGCAGTCAAGGTCGTGAAGAATAAGCCTGCTTACTTCAACCAGAGTATGATGGAAGTCACAATATTGGAAATGGTAGGCCTGCGCAATCTCCGTTTGAACCTTTCTCGTCTAATATACACCTTAGCTCAACAAAACTTGTGATCCACACGATGAACACCACATTTTGCGGCTTCGCGACTCATTTATCCACCGCAGCCATCTTTGCCTTGTCTTTGAGCTACTGTCCTCTAACCTCTATGAATTGATCAAGCAAAATCAGTTCCAGGGTTTGAGTACGCAGCTTGTAAAGGTCTTCATGGCGCAACTTTTGGATGCTCTCACGGTCCTGAAAGAAGCTCGCCTTATTCATTGTGATCTCAAACCCGAGAACATCCTTCTCAAGTCGTAAGTATATCACACTTATCTCTAGTACTTTAATTCACCATCCCATAGACTTCAGGCTCCCGGAATCAAAGTAATCGACTTTGGTTCCGCTTGTCATGAACGGCAGACGGTGTATACCTACATCCAGTCGCGCTTCTATCGATCTCCTGAAGTTTTACTCGGTTTGTCGTATACTGCGGCTATAGATATGTGGTCACTCGGCTGCATTGCTGTGGAACTTTTCCTCGGTCTCCCTCTTTTCCCCGGAACGAGCGAGTACAACCAGCTGACCCGTATTATCGAGATGCTTGGGTACGTTTTAACATAACCTTCTGCTTGGTTTTACTCACAAGCTTTTCTAGAATGCCCCCGTTGAGCATGCTGAACATCGGCAAACAAACGTCCCAGTTCTTCGATTCCTTCGACGGCTGGAACCCTCACTCAAATCAACATGAGAAACAATACCGTCTCAAGTCATTGGAACAATACTCTCGGGAACACAATACGAATGAACAGCCGGGGAAGCAATACTTCAAGGCCACCTCATTACCGGAAATTATCAATACTGCACCAATGCCCTCTTCCAAATCGTCAAGATCTAACCATGAAATCGAGAAAGGTAATTGGCTCCGTACATTACGCCCGAGCAGTACTAACTACCTTCCCTCGTTCCCTAGAACTGAACAACAGGGCGGCTTTCATTGATTTCTGCAAGGGTTTGCTCGATCTAAACCCTATCACGCGTTGGACCCCACAACAAGCCCGTTTACATCCCTTCATCACCGGAGAAAAGTTTACAAAACCTTTTGTGGTACGCTTTTTCCCGTTCTCCTTTCCCACTTTCCCTTTATTGATCATTGCGAACCAGCCCGAGGGTCTGGTGCCACCTCCATCCTCATCCACCTCGTCCTCTACTGCCACCGATCCAAAGAGGCCGTATGGTGGGCTTGTGCCTGCACAGTCGAAAGGCGCGAGAGCGTATCCCGATGCGGCGACGTACAATCATCACTTGGCGCAACACCAGGCGTATACCGCGCAACAGGCTTCGCAAGCGGCAAACACATTCCGAAATCCTTACATGAACCAACAGAACGTGCAACAGCAGCAGCAACAGCCGCCGGCATCGAACTCGTACAACAGCGCTCCTGTCACGGACCCCTACCAACCTGCACAAAACCAAACCCCGGCTCAGCAGCTGGCTGCTCAGTATGGTGGTGCTGTGCCTGGTCCACCACATCGTGCCCTGTCCCACCAGAATTCGGCGGGTCAGCTTGGTTCCGGAAATGCTGTGACGTCGCAGTATCCTACCCATTCGGCAGGCTCAAACCTTGGAGCCAATCTGGCGCCTGGAAACTATTATCCTAATTCCAGAGGACGGGCTAATACGATCAACCAGATGGACGCCATCCCTCCCGCTTTAGCGAGGTTACAGCACATGAACCAGGATATCATTGGTGGAAGGAATGCATTGACACCTGTGCTTAATCGGGACGATGCAATGCGGGAGTGGGAGAGAAGACAGGCAGGGAAACCCCCTGCCGCTCAGCCGTACCCACAACTGGAGTATTTGCAGCAACAGGCCGAGATGGTGACTGCTTCTGGATTGTCCAACTGGAGCAGCGCTCAGCACTCAAGGTATCAAGCGGCGCCTTCCAAATTGGCGCACTCGTACCAGCCGCACTCGATGATCGTGGATGACGAAAACTCCAGCACGTCGGCGAGTTCGAACGTCCGGAGGGATGCTGTTATGCAGAATGTGCGTGCTGCAGCCAGGAACGATGGCGCGTCCGGGTTGTATGGCGGAGGCTCAGCAGCGTCGATGATTTCCAGCCCTCCGCAAGCCTATTCCGCTAGCGGGCCCCCACCTACTTCTGGTGGTGGTGGCGGTGGCGGCGGTCGATACGGGACCGGCTTTGCGCAGCAGGCAACCAGCGCCTCGACCGCTGCCGGTGGGTCGGGTCCGGGTGCCTTTGATTCAGTGGATAGAAGGACGGATATCGGTCCTATGTACGTGCCGATGGGCGACCAATACCAGGGGTATCCTGTGAATACTTCGGCGACCGGCAATCGACTCCCTACGAATACCGGACAGCAGGTGCAACCGTCGTTCTATGGACCCGGTGTCGTCCCTTCAGGGACTCAGCAACAAAGGAATCCGTTCACGATGGCAACTGATACGCAGAAGGATGCGCGATGGCAGAGGTAACTTATGGGCTCGACGTCATTCATGCGGTATGTCTTCGGTATAGGTAGTGGCCATGTCATGGCCTGTTACTCGCTGTATGTCTTTCGACGTACCTTGCCTCAATAGCTTCTTTTCCTCCACTTTTTTACAACACATGATTGCACACTATTCAACTCACTATCCAGTCAGCGTTCGGTGTTATTCTACTTGTTTCTACTCGTTGTCCTGGTCGATGCAACCCCTTTCTTGTGTTTCTTTACGAGCTTAAATGTTCTCTCATCTCTATATCTGCAAATGTTTTTTTTTTCTAACTTCCTATTTCAATTATTGCTTCTCATGCTCTCTCTTTCTCTCGATTGAAGCTCCCGGTATTTTCTTTACAATGAGAGGACATTGTTGATGATCTATACTGCACATTCTCGCAAAACACATGTTGTCACTTTTGTCGCTGTTCGCTGTACATGCATTCCTTCTTCTTTTTTTTCCCTCTTTGTACCATTCATGACTTCCAGGAATTTCTCTTTCTTTCTTTCAATATGCTACTCTAAGCTGTCGTGAGTCTGAAACGGTTAGAATGCCCAGTGTAAGCGCCCAGATGCTCTGTTTGGCATGCGCCTTGGCGACGTCAGTGGCGGATCAATTCTGCCTAGGTTCGTTCTCTGCGTATTCATTCCTCCGCCTGCACGAGCTGTCAACAGTCCCCGTCTTCGTGAATCATGGGCACTAAGTCGGGATCTAAAAAGGCTGCCTCAAGCATTAAGGCCTCCACGAGCAAAGAAAAGGAGGCGGAAATGCCCAGAAGCAAGTCCCCACAACCATGGAGGCGGTCGGAATCGCCAGTCGAAGACTNGGGGGGATGATACCAGCGACAATGAATGGGGATTTGACATCGTTGGAGAGGAGGTTGATTACTGGGGAGATATTCGGTATGCTATACCCTTGCTGATCTGCTTTCGAACACTCATATCGTCCCAATCGAAGTTATGAAGTTAGTTGACACGTTACTCATAAAAATCTCCGCGTCTTATTGAGTTTATCAGGTTGAATGGGACGACTGGAAGCGCAAGGACGGGACCAACAATACCTGGAAATATGAATACATCGAAAGCAACGGAGATTCTGCTCGAAAACGGTGGGGCAAGTACCAACAGCGTCGACGGCGCAACCTGGCAGAGGAGAACCAAGACATTGAACTCTACCCCGGCTTGGACATCCACAACAACGACACGCGTCTTCGTGCCCAAGCTGCCTCGGAGAAGTTGAAAATATGCGAACAGGAGCCGGTCGACTGGTTAAAAGAGTTGAGGAAGGCCCGAGAGATATCTGAACCTAAACGCGCTAGCGCGTACCCAGAGGATCCTTCTCCCGACGGTGAGGAGGATGGACCGCGAAGACTCCGGTCGCGTATTAAACCGCGTCATTCGAGCACGGCTTCGGCATCGCAGCGAGCATCGTCGACGACCCTTGCGGGGACTCCTTCCAGTCGCGCACATTCCTCCCGCTTTGTCACCCCAGCATCCTCTNGTGGCGACCCTACAGACAGCGTCTCCGTCATCATCCGTGGGGATATCGCAAGAGATACCAATGCATGATGGCTTCCCGACCAACCTCAGCGAGAAAGCTCGAGGGAAGCAACGAGCGAGAGAGACCGATGGTCCACCTATACGGTTTCGCAGTCCCCAGGCATTTCGAGCCAAGGAAGGCTTTTCGCGGTATGTCTTAGCTTTCTTCCTTGTTCGTGTATTTAACGTTTCACTGCATCTACAGTCGATTCCAGTTGTCGGCTGAATGGTCCCGATATGGAGCACCTATCACTTTCTGCAACGAAGTCGACGATGAGGAGGTACCGCCATTACCCCCAAACTTCAAATATATCGAAAGAGGATATGAGTTGTAAGTGCAGACGATATTTTGGGGTCATTCCGTCCTGATAAGCTTGTGGTAGCGATCCTGAAGTGAAAAGGCCTGACGGTCTAGAAGAGTTTTTATTATCGTGTTCTGGCCATAAGAAATGCATGCCTTCAGACATAGATGGTTGCGAATGTCAAGACGCGGGGCGCAAGGACGACGAACCTGTAACGTGCGCGTATGATGCACAGGTGAATAGCCCTCCGGCCATTGGAAGTTCAATGCCTGACTTTTGTAGGGATATTACCTGTTTCAATATCAAAATCAAGAAGTTATCGAATGTACGCCTGTGAGTACTCTTGTCACTGCCGCTGGGGGGATCTGGTCGCAGAATTCTAAACTATTGGCTAGCGGTGCGGGTGCAGTGAAAGCTGCCCAAATCGAGTGTCGCAACGTCGCCGCGACGTCCCGCTTGAGATATTCAAAACGGCCCATTGTGGATGGGGCGTACGGGCGAAGACCAGGATCAAGAAGGGTAAAGTCTTGGGGATGTATACTGGGTGAGTTTGTCCAGTCCACTTCACCTGAACACACCCTCATGATTGCACCGTCTTAGCCTCCTAATGTGAGTTCTCCTTGTGATTCCCCGTAACTGAGACCACCCTCAGCCAAATTATCACAGCCCGTCGGACAGAATATCTTCGTGGCCGCAAAAAGATAAGGAGTATACCTTCGATCTTGATGGTGACGCGAGGTACATGGACAGCGATAGTGAGTCTAATGTGTGTGGGTATACTGTAGACTGCACGAACATGGGCAAGTAGAACTTCCTACTCTCGCCAAATGATGCTGACTTGTTCGGTATCTGCAGGTAATTGGTCAAGGTTTCTCAAGTCAGCATCTCCATTGTCGTACCCTCAACTTCTCTGACACATCCACAATCCTTCAGCCATTCGTGCGACCCAAACCTAATAATTTACGAGGTGGTTTATGACCAGTTGCCTGGCGTAAGGTCCTCACCACTCCCTCCGCCTTTTATAACTTACCTATTTCTGCAGAACGGGATGGCCTATCACGCTTACGCTGCCAAACGAGATATACCTGCTGGCGAAGAACTGGTTTTTGACTATAATCCCAATGCTGCTGACATACAAAGAAAAAAGAAGAAGTCAAAGTACAAGAAAACGGCAAGTGGGAGACGTGTACCAGCTGATTCTACAGAGTGTGTCTGCGGTGCTGAGAGATGTCGCGGGTTCATCTGAAGCTCCTTTCCTCGGACTACTATTTTGTCATTCAGTACTTTGAGCTGGAGCATCGGATATGTGCATGTAGACCACTGTGCCCGGATTAATTCACTGCTGGATCATCGGCAACGTTTCCCACGCAACGCGTCCGTATATCCGCCACGTACATAGTTCCACGCCTACCCAACTCTTCTCTTCATCTCTCTCTGGTTCTCTCCAAAATGCTCGGTCGTATCAGCGTCGCCTTCATCGTCGTCACCCTCGCCGCTCTGTTCTGCAGCGTCGAGGCTGTCAAGGGCCCCAAGATCACCAACAAGGTCTACTTCGACATTGAGCACGGTGGCGAGCCCTTGGGCCGAAGTGAGTCTCCAGTTCACTCCTGCCAATATTCCATCATGCTCAACATTATATCGAACTCTAGTTACCATGGGTCTTTTCGGTGGCGTGAGTAGCCTCTTCAGCAGCCACTTTGCTGTTGTCGTCTCCTTGCATGGGCGGTGCTGAACTGAACACCCTCTTTAGACCGTCCCCAAGACCGTCGAGAACTTCCGAGCGCTCACTACTGGTGTGAAGAAGGACGGAACCGCTCTCGAGGAGGGTTTCGGCTACAAGGGATCCAAATTCCACCGTGTCATCAAGGACTTCATGTGCGTGGTTTCTCAATATTATTCTGGACCCTTGACTGACGCTGTTGTTACAGGATTCAAGGCGGTGACTTCAGTGCGTTGGCCAATAGATTAACCAGTTAGCTGTTGTATTGATTATGCCTCAACTTCTCAGCTCGTGGAGATGGAACTGGTGGAAAGGTATGTTCATATTTCTCGAGGCAGTGTCGGCGGGATGCTGACATTGTCATCTTATGTAGTCTATCTATGGCGAGAAATTCGCTGACGAGAACTTGTGAGTATTTGTTTCCCTGCTCTATCTGTTCTATCGCTTATGTCGCGCCCACAGCAAACTCCGCCACACCGGCCCCGGCATTCTCTCCATGGCAAACGCAGGCAAGGACACCAACGGTTCTCAATTCGTGAGTCGAGCCAAAGCCTCTTGAAGCAAAGTCAAGGATTTTATTCATCATTCTCTTCTTGCTTAGTTCATTACCACTGTTATCACCAGCTGGTTGGACGGACGACATGTTGTGTTTGGAAAGGTTCTTGAGGGCATGGACATCGTTCACAAGATTGGTGGGTAAAACTTCTCCGTCAAGTCTTTCTAGCGTTCTAACACTTCCCTTGCAGAAAACGTTGCCAAGGGTTCTGGTGACCGCCCCACCAAGGATGTCATCATTGCTGCCTGTGGAGAGGTCAGTTTTGCCCCATTTCTCTGGCGTGTCTCCTTTTGCTTACTTTCCCGCATCTCAGTTGGAAAACGATACTGTTGCAGACGAGAACGGAAACCAGGTGCCTACCCACGCCGAGCTCTGATTCTATTCACAGCGCTTGGTTCGCTCCTTACGTTTTATTTTAACGTGTCGTTAAACATTTAAACCAATACAAAACTATTGTTTTTGCTTGCTTTGCAGGAAATTACTACTACCTCATCAAAGACTGCTGGGGAAGAACACATCACCGCAACTGGTACCATTACTACTGGTTCCGCCGCCAAAGCCTCCGAAACTGCTTCCACAGAAGGTGTCACTGTTACTGTTCCCCGCGCTGTTTTCAACTTCTCCAACCTTGTCTACCTCATTCTTATCGCCGGTGTTGGCGCGACCATCTTTTTCTGGTTAGGAGGAATGAGGCTGGTGGCGAGGTTGTTGCCTGGCAAGCTTGGTCCCAAGTACAGCAAGCTAGGTGCCGATGACGTTGAGAGGTAATGGCCTGGCGCAGAGCGCCGCCTTTCCACCCCTTGCCGTCACGCGATGCTTAAGTGTCTCATGTTAGACGGTTGAGCTGAACGACATTCAACACTTTGTCGTCCTACCATGCATATGCAAGTCTTTTGGAGAGAACCTATCATGTAATAGTATAGATCTGACTACGATTCGTTCTTTTGCTGCTCTCATATCCCATTGCTTAGAAAAACTAAATAAAAATACATACATAATATAAACCGGATAAAACAGACAGATGCTAGTATGAAAGCTGTTCGACCTGCTTTATTCCCTTCGGGCGTAGCTCGGGAGCAGGTCTTCCAATACTTTCTCCATCTTGTGTGCAAGCTTCGCGTACTTGGTCGTTTCGGGATTGTAGAGACGGCAGTTGCTAAATATGAGCATAGCATCGTCGACGAACTGTTCAATGTTCTTGTATTTGTTGGCTTTGAGCTTCTTTCCCATCGTTTTGAAATCTGAGAGTCGATAGTCAGTACGAAAGCGGGTTGATCAAGTGGGGAATGGTACTGACCCATAGGCTGTTTGATAACGTCCAAATAATCTGGTACCTCGTCGAGATTGACAGGATCCTGGAAAGGCCACGCTGCACTGTTCTCTCTCAATGTGTGCAGGGTCCTCTCCATCAACTGGTAGTCGGGGCTCTTGAGATTGAGCCCTTGCATACTGAGATAACACAGCATCAGTACACCGTCTGGTCGTCGAAATCATATGCACTTACTTCTTCTCCATCTCCGGGTTCCACCCTGTTTCTCTCAAGCCTGGGACATCCTTTGGGTCAACAGCCATGCCCTCCTCCCACCTGCCATCCTTGAACACATCCAGACCTTCGTGAATAACATGGCTTCTGCTCATTTGCCGCACCTTGGACAACACCGCGGCTTGCTGCACGGCCAAGACCTGCTTCTTGTTCAAGTAATCCACCTTGGGCACCATCGTACACTGCATGATCGTACTGCCCTCATAGTCCTTGATATACCCAGCCCAAATGCTCTTATCAAGCGTAATGTCCTTGGTGAACCCTTGCTTCTCAAAGTACCCCACGGCGTAGTTATCGGCGCAGGTAAGGAAATGGTGCATGCTTGGATAGGTTTTGCGGATGTGCGCTTTGAAGTGGTCCATGAGCATGCCACCGTAGCCTTTCACCTGGTCTGGGCCGTTGATCGCGAAGAAGACGATCTCTGCGAACCCTCTCTGGGGGAACGGGCGGAAGCTGATTCCTCCAACGACTCGGTAGCCACGTTTGATAATGGCGAGGCATCGACTGTTTTCGTCGTATACTAGGCGGGCGATGTATTCTCGTGGCATCTTGGGAAGTTGCTTTTGGAAAAGCGTCTTCAGGCCTGTGAGGATGATAAGCTGGCGTGGGTCGTAGGTAGGGGAAGGGTCGTTGTGTGAGGCAGTAGTAGTAGAGCTAGCAGTGGTAGATGACGGTTGAGATGATGTTGATGCATTGTTGTCGTTCTGGTTCTGGACGAAGGAAGATGGCGGGGAGATGGACATGGACGTTTGGGACGATGTATTGGGAACTTGTGTCTCCTGGCTCTCGGACTGGGCGGAAGCCATACTGGTGTCCTGAGGTTGAGGTGCAGAAGGGTCGACAGTGAACGGTGGGCCATGGGGGTTTTTAGTCGGCGGAGAGACTGGGACTATCTGTATGACTCCCCGCTGTAACTCGATGGTAGATAGCTTCTCAGTTCGTGGAGGCTTCACAATCCTCATTAGAGCTTATTGATGCAGTAGAAGATTCTGCAACTCACTTTGGCACCTGTAGCCGTGCCCTTTGTAGTCCCATCGACTGCCACACCAGCTGCCAACCGGGACAATTGTCCCTCGTCCATCTTGTCCTCCATCTTGACCTTGGTGGTCCCATTGACCTTCTTCCCTCCATTGATACCTGTAGAAAAGAATGAGTTGCGTCGTTTGCTTGGTCCATCTATACACACCATTCGTCTTGGTCCTTTCACCGTTCTCCCCAGGAGTAACATGTGCTGGGGCGATTCCAGCAACCGTGTGATGTCCCTTCTTGGCTTTCTTTCCCGAATGTCCATGGCCAGGGAGTTTGCTTGTCCGCTTCCCAGGTACCCTCCCAGGCGCAGTTCCGCTTGTAGACGCAGCGAGGCGCGAAGCAAGAGGCTTGTCGCCTTCTCCATCGGACGATGATGAGGATGAGGATGAAGCGATGGCTTGTCCTCCACTTCCTCCCTTTCGATACTTCCGACCAGTAGTACGCGTAGAGCGAGTAGTAGCTGAAGGATGGGTTGGAGAACTGACGCTTTCTTTGAAGAAAAGGTCTTCCTCTTCATCTTCCTCCTCCTGGTCACGAGGGTTGTCATAGTCCGCTTCAGACAACGAGGAACTGGAGGTGGCTCGTCGTCTCTTCGCTGGTGGATGCTGGCTCTCCAAATCACTTAAGGAAGAGGTGGTCGAGCCAGGAGAAGACGACAGTGTTGGGGGAGCGGAGTAGGTGTGAGGCGATGAAATTGTCTGCTGAGCGGACGCCGTGGACGAAGCCGTGGTGCTCGTTCCCGGGGGAATCATCTGTTTCCGTAAAGATTTGACATCCTCGTCGATGTACCTAAAGTCGAAGAGGCGACCAGAGTCCTAGAACTGGGTTGGAGTGGCGCATGAAACAAAGGAAACCGCAATACCTGTAGAATTTCATCGATTCGAATTCCAACGTTACTTCTCCTCGTCCATTCTGGCCTTCCCAGCCCTATTTCGTCGGCATTGTGCGTTTTAACATCGTGCCCACATCCGCACATGTCGAGGTATGACTGAGGACTTGAGTCGTCGTCGTCGTCATCTGCTTCGTCGTACACGCTGGCGTTGTCGGACACGACCGTGATTCCTGGGCCTGGATGGAGTCCTGCGCACGGGCATAGTGTACAAGGTGCATGGCGGGCGATCTTAAGGGAAAGTAAGGACCAAGAGAGATGACTTCGGTCGTTTGAAACGGGATAGGCGACCTTGACCATCTGGTTTGGGTTAAAGCAGTGGGCGCCTATCTTGGCGCTCACTTCCCGGCGTTCACACTGCCCAGTGAGCTCGTGATCACGAACAAAGTTGACGAAGACGCTCACACGATGCCTATTTATCTTCTGAACGATGACCTCCTGGATTCAATACCCCCCGACAGGATTGGCGACGCTGACGCACTACACCTTGCCTCAAGGCTATGTCGCGTCGTGTGGTTGCACCCCAGGCAGCACCAAATACCCCACCGCTGCGCTCTCTCAAATGGCCTATGGCAGCAGTGCCAACTACGGGCCAGGATGCGGCAGATGCTTCAACTTGACCTTGGTCAACCCAGTCGTCTCAACACCTCCCTTTCAGCCCAAGGAAACGAAGCACATCGTCGTCAAGATCACAGACCTATGCCCTCTATCGCAGACTGGCTGGTGCTCTGGAACACCCGAACGGACTAACCAAGCTGGGGCTCAGCTCAATTTCGATCTTGCATATCCTTCAGATGCCATTCCCTCCGATTTCTTTCCTCACGACGAAAAGTTGTATGGATACAAAGATTTCGGTGTTTGGAACATTGAATACGCAGCTGTTCCATGCCTGTCATCTTGGGAAGGAGCAACGGACTCTTCAGCTCTCGGCAGCGTTCGTGCTCTGGGTAGCAGTGGGTGTTGTCCTGCAGAGCCTACAGGAAGCTCCGAAGATACCTGCCCTTCTTATTCTGACGCCAATGGCCTCCCGTGAGTCCCCTTCACTGAAATTTCCTGCTGGTGATGCCCTTAACCCACGCGGTGATATGCAGGCCAGACACAATGACGAGCCGGGCCTCACGACTGACTGCGCTGAGCTCAGCGAAGACTTCGGCCATATTCCTAATCGCTCTGATATATTCATTTCGCTCCTCACTGTGATACACGACTTGGAAATATACCCCAGTACCCGCAAGATACCCGCCAACCAGGTTCCCTCAAGTCATAAAGTTATTATTTACAGAGGCCGTGGTAGCAACACGGGCCCAGAAGATTATAGAAACCGACTCGCCCTACCCAGAGTCCTCAGAGTGCATCTATCATCGCATAATACGCGGGCCTAGGCCTATACTGGGTATCCCAAGGGAGAAGCGGAATTCGTGACGAGCTCTTCAAAATCAAGGCGATGTCAGCTCACGAAAGGCACGCGAGGAGGAGAAAATTCATTACATTGTCTGTAATGCCCCAGATCGATATTCCCACACATTTCGAGACGGCGAGACACGCTTTCACCGCAGCTGCATAGTCAGCTGCGTTCGCATTCGTGACATCCATTTCGGTGATCGCGACCTCTTGCACCGGGGCACTGGAGGCAATGGTCAAGGCAGTCTCCAGTCCTGCAGAACCTCCGCTCTATGCCGAGCAGCCAATCAAGTCAACGTTGAAGGCACAATACAACAAGGCTTGCGGACGCACGGGAAGATGGGACTGAAGACCGATGGCGTCAATAGTTCCTGGGGTGGCTTCATTGATTCGAGTTACGAGATCCACCATTCCTCGAAGCTTGGGATTGTCGGCCTCGATGTTATAGTCGTTGATGTAGAGCCTGTTAGCAGCCAAAATAATCAAAATCGCATTAAATCTTGAACGATCTTGACATACACAGCGTTTGGGTCGGCCTTGCGAGCCGCTTGGAACGCCGTTGTGATAAAGCTCTAATTTGTCAATTTGTCCATGAGCACATGTTCTCTTCTTTTGTGGATTGTAGCTGAACTTACGTCTCCCAGTGTACGCTGGAATACACTCGCCCTCAATGTCCCATTTTCATTGAGTACTTCGCTGTAATGTTGCGTGTCAACGCATTGCAAGTGGGAATCAACGATAAAAGACATACTTGCAGACATCCCACTACGATTATTGCATTAGCCCGCCCTTCAAAGAATCGTCAAACACATCTAAGAACGCTTACAGCTGCCCTGTCGGTCAGCAAGATTCTGGTGTTTTGAGATGCGGTGTGCACTTACAATAGACCTTGGATTTATATCTTCCAGCCACAGCAGCGATATGTTCTTCAATCACGGAAGTCTGGAACGAGCTTGTCAACGACGAGCACATAGACACCACTATTAAAAAGCAGACCAGAGTTTCTTTGTCGGTTATGGCCGCAACCCAGTTAGGGAGCTGTGAATGCCAAACTACAGTGTACAGTAAGCTATCGGAGCCATTTAATGAAGGCATTCGAATGGGCTACTCACCAAGGGTATGTCCACGAATCAACTTGTTATGGGACACGGCCCAGTCCACGAAGGCATCTGACCTTGAGAAAATGAAATTTGCTCGAGAGGCTGGTCGATGAAGAAGGAGAATGGACGGATAAATAAAACGCGGGGCATAGCAGCTTTTAAAACCTACGCTCTGTTGAATCCCACTAGGTGGAAAGGGGTGAGTATTTGTGTCGAGTAATATTTGTCGCACTTACTTTCATGGAGTTCTCCTGTTATATATATATATGAAGTAAGGTTTTCTTGGTCCAAGTGCAAAGCTTATCAAAGGGACTTGCCGGCGTGACTGCCCCGAACTCGGCGTCTGCGATAGCCACTGCACCTATGGAGCAAGGCGTTGGTGAGTACAGGCATAAGCATAAATGTTAACGACAAATCACCTTGAGTCTGCAGTCTATATGCATCGAGAGCAGTACCCTGCATGATACGATTTTTTCATTGGTGAACTTCATCCATTCCATTCATCCAAAAACGGGCCTACAAAGTATTTCTTCCCGGGATGAGCCACGAATTTATTATGAAGTCCATTCGGATTCGTCGCAGAAGGCGGAGCTAACAGAGGAGTGTGTTGGCGAGATCTTTGGAAGCAATCAATATCAATGCAGGTGCTTACCTCGCTGGAACACAGGCGTCCCAGAGACAACATCGTTCAGTAACAGAGCCGCGAAGAGAAACGTCAGAGAGCCAAATGTCTTCATACTACCACCCGCAGACGAAAACAACAAGAGAACATTGAACCTTTGATGATTATATGTCTCCAAGCAAATCCTGTTTCGAATCAACGGACGAACTTCGCCTGATATCCAAGGAATAACTAGCACACAGCTGACACTGGTGGAAAGAATCAAACTTGGGGTTGAATATCGGTATGAAAGTCAAGAACGCTACGCACATTACAAGATATTCCGGAGAAGCAATTCGGCACTTCTGCTACATCATATTCGAAGTCTCGAATGTATAAAGCTGTTGGAAATCAAACTGCGTCGAAGGGGAGTGGAGGACCTTGTGGGTTACACGGGGGTATGAATCATTTCAAAGGGTTGACGACCTCGCTCAAGCCAGTCTTCGGGCTTACACGGAGTCACTCGGAAAACTTCCAAGAAGACCAACATAACATTCAAATATATACGTACAAATACATATTTTCTTTTTCGCAAAGCCAATAAACACGCCATACGAATTTGGGGATGGGCAAGGAGAGAGAGAGAGAGTGGGGTGGGTTGATATTCGAAGCAGTGAAGAGCCTACCCTCAGCGCTGGCCGTCTAAAGAGTGAAGCATACATCATCAGTGAATGGACGTTCCAAACGAAAGACGCCAATACTCACAAGCCGTAGTCTCATACTTCCCAAGCCCAATAATGATATTCTGAGCATCCTGCTCCTTCCCCTCGATATAATTCTGCAAAATCTTCCTCGCACCGTCCGCATACCTCTTCTGCGCATCCAGAGTCGTTCCAGAGTAATGAGGAACCATACCATTCCCACCTCCCAACGGGTTCTTCACCGTCCTCCACACGTGGTCCCTGGGTGCAGGCTGCACGTTCCACACGTCGCCCGAATACCCGTTGAGCTGACCAGACTTGAGAGCCTCAGCAACATCGTCCTTGTCGCAAATGGCACCACGCGCAGTATTGACCAGCCACGCTCCCTTCTTGAAGTGCTTGAGCAACTCGGCATTGACGAGGCCCCGAGTGCCCTCGTGGAGGGGACAGTTGACCGTGACGACGTCGCATTGAGAGACGAACTCCTTCAAATCTTCAACACGGCGAGCATTCACGGCTTCGGCGGCAGCCGGGGGCAAAGGGGCGTAGTCGTAGTACAAGAGCTCCTTGCAGTCGAATGGCTTGAGGCGCTGCAGGACACGGTATCCGATTCGTCCGGCACCGATAGTACCAACGACCTTGTTCTCCAGGTCGAATGCGTTGCGGGCAATGTCAGAGACTTGCCAATCACCCCTTTCGATCATCTAACAAGACGGAGAAAACACGCCGCCGTGTCAGGTAGAGTTCGCAAGGAGGAGCCAGAAGCCAGGACTGACCTCGTGCGCAGGATTATAGTTGCGAACGAGCAAGAGGATGCTCATAACAACGTGCTCAGCAACTGAGACAACATTCGATCCAGACACCTCCAACACCTGGATGCGATGGTCGACAGCGGCATTGAGGTCGATGTGGTCAGACCCGACACCAGCAGTGATGCAGAGCTTGAGGTTTTTGGCCTGCAATCAACGAGCGACATTTGGGTCAGTCAAGACATCCCAATAAACAAGGTTTATCATGGGCGCCCACCTTCTCAACCAGTTGCCTTGTAAGGTACCTATAATGCGACAGGTAGTCTGGTCAGCATTCACTATCCAACAACGATGCCTGCGAAAGGTTTACCCAGGATGGAAGGGGGTGGTAATGAGAACTTCGGCCTGTCAAACGTCGATAAGCACCTCCATTCATAATTGCGTAAAGGACTCTCTTACGTCGACGATATGCTTCTGGAAGTCGCTATCAGGGCCTTCCTTGCTGCTTGAGACCTACAACCGAATCGTACGCTCAGCTTCACGATGCCGAAGAGGCGCTAGGAGCAAGACATACTGTAATAGGTAAACAAACGTATCAGCGCCTGTTCAATCAATCATCCAAGGAGAACTTGTCACATACCGACGAGCTCATGACCCAACGACTTCAAGTAACTCTCGAGGCCGAGCTGTACACATCATGTTCAGTGAGCAGGTGCTTAGCATCACAGATAGCAAGCGGACAGTCGACCAACCTTGTTTTGAACGGTACCCAAAAGCCTTGGCTCTTGTTTGGCGGCCTCTCCACCTTCGTACAAGATAGCGAGAACCTAATAAACAAAGATAAGCCTTCAACCGAACGTCAATCAAAAGGGTAAAAGGCCAAATACATACCTTCATGGTGAATGCGGTCTGAGTAGACGAGTGCTAGAGAGAAGAGAGGTAGAAAGAGCAGTAGCCCAAAAGTCGGAGGAAACTGCAGGAATGGTCCAAACAATCAAGAGCTTTTATATCTGAAACCGCACCAACCCCCAAGAGAACTCGAAGAACGACCCGCATAATGAATAGTCCCCCAGGCATCATCATCTGACACACCATTCGGGAGATAGATACACCACCTCCTCCACTTGGAGTCAAATGGATCTTCTGATACCAGCTACATCTACACTTACCGACTCAGGTTACAAGAACCACAGGCCCCTCCCTCCCTGGCAGGGCCGCCGCTTCTCAAATGCGACTCATGACCATTTGCATTCTCCGTGTCACGTGGAGAACCACCATTTCAATACTCACTTAGACCCAAAGTTGGGCCGTGCCGTCTTGAGAATGAGCTAAGAGGAAGAAGAACGTCTGACAGAGCTGTACCAAGAAAGATCCTTTTAGAACAACGGAAGCCCGACTTCACGCACCTATCCATCTATGTTGCACCCGGGACGGCACAAGATAACTGTCAGTTTTCAATCTTGACCATCCGCGATGGCGTCATTGCTACAGAGAGCTGAGTGAGCTCGGATAATGTATGTACATACGCCTGAAATAAACTCACCACCCGTCCATGAGAGCAGCGGCACAGGGAGGTGTGGGTATACTTGGCCAGTAGTAGGCGTCCGAAAGACGGCAAAGATCCAACGAAAAGAACAAGAGAAGGTCGCCATTCTCGGCAGGGCTTGAGAGAAAAGAACGAGGCACAGGACATTCGAATAACCACGGCCAAAAGACAAGGGATCCGACGGGCCCGCCCTGGCGTCCTGGGTTTGATAACGGTACACGGTGGGCCGGATGGCAATCTATTCTTAGTCTCCATAAATCATAATTAAGAGAATAGGGTAATACAGTAGCTCTAGGCGTCGTCATAGGGCTGAATGAAGAAAAACGTGACCATCAGTTGGCCATACCGACGACGGAAAGTAGAGAAAACGCACTGATTAAGGAATGAATGCTATCGGTCCTGTAATTCATATGCTGAACCTATACCAGACGCTGGTATCATTTCGAACGTGGACATAGCGTCGTCGCTCACAGATTCTGTGCGTTCAGTCAATGGCGGTCCTTCCAAGTCTTGCATCTTTTTAACGACTTCCCATTCGACACGAATGAAGACCCACAACCATCTTCTGACAATCTCGGCAACCTCCAGCAAGAAGACAGCGACGCTGCCGTCATGCGCGGAATGAAGGTGAGAGGATAGTCGGACTGACCACGACATTCGCAGGACCAGATTGAAGATGGCCAGGAGAGGGTAGACCGTCGTGGGGTAGAGGAGAATAGGTCGCAGTCCCCATGGGTAGTGTTTCCGGAGCGATCTAGGGATGTCTTTTTCTTCCAACGGGTATGTGTTTTCGAATGACAATCTTGTCGGAGAGAGCGAGGGAGAGAGCACGGGCGATCCTGAAGCCGAAGGAAATTCTGAGGCCGAAGCAGAGGTTGAAGTGGAACTGAAGGGCGGCCGTATAATAAGGGGTGTCCTGATTTGAGGTAGAAGCTTGGAAGCGTACTGGTCGGTATCCACCTCGGTGCCTGTGCGCAGGACCTCGAGCCCCCAATCATTGGTGAGGTCCCACCAGAAGGAATAGGCAGAGTTGACGAAAACGGAGAACAGCCTAGGCGATTTGTTAACCATTAGCTCGCGATGTAGGCAGAAGGACCCGTACCAATATCGGAAAAGATGGTGTTCTCCATGTACGATTCCTTGAGCGGCGGCAAAGAATATGACCGGGAAGGCAGTGGCGTATTTGATAGCGTTGAAAAGGGGTTTTTTGCTCTCGTTTGAGGGAAGATTGTATTCTATGAGGCATTGACGTAGGCGGACCGCATATGGGAAGCTGGAACGTGGAGCGTCAGCAGACTGATGGAATGTTAAAAGATGGCAGGAACAGCCCGAATACCTTAGGACGACCGGCATCACCCATTTCAACAGTCCTTCTTGTGCAGGCGAATCCAATAAAGTGTTTCCAGGGAGAATCATGCATAGTGACAACCAAATATCTCCAAATACTTTAACGAAGGATGTTCCGATGTCGGCGAGGACGACATCCGAAAAGAGAATGGGAGTCTGTGTAGAAGAGAATAAACACCGCCTAATCGCACTGTAATCAAATAAAGTGTGTTATGTTGGAGCAACCGTCACAAAGGCAGTGAGGACAACGTACTGGACAAATTTGGTGCGCTCGGCCTTGAAAAACACATCGTACGGGCACACCAGGAGGAGGAGGAGCAAAAGGGCGGTCAGAGCAGGGATATGGCCATAGGCATCGACACGAGATGGATCGCCGTCTACGCTCCAGACGTAGAGCAGCCAGGACGCAATGCAGATGCCAGCGTAGCCAAGGAAGACCTGGTACGCGGACCTGATCAGTGCTGGGGCCATCGAGTGCCCGATGGGGTGTTGGGCGACAGGGAGCCTGGGGGGGCAGTCGTCCGTCCGGAGGTCGAGGGCGGTGACTGCATCGACCTCGAGGGCGTCGAGGCCATGGAGATTGGTGGCCCACCCCAGGAGCCCGAGGCCGAGGAGGAGGAAAACACGGTAGGGCAGGGGAAAGGCGACGGCCTGCCAGAAATCGGCGTCGCTTNKGGGGGGAGGTCATGTTTCGCGGGGGAGAGGTCGTGTGCGCAGGCAAGAGGGCATCAAATAGCCAACTTGTTGTGTTCGAAGCAAATCTAAAGAGGAACAGCGGACCCGGCCATTCAACCCTATTATAGCACAGCCACGTCGCTCGGTCACTTATGGTATACACGAGCCAGCCATCAGTATTTTTCCCTTCCTCCTTCCAATTCCACCCCCTACCCCTGTCCCAATGGCCTCTGGCGGAGCTTATGGCGCAAATAGAGCGTCCGATACTGACTTTCGCAAGAAATGGGACAAGGAAGAGTATGCAGAAAAGGCTAAGCTCAAAGATCAGGAAGAGCGAGAACGCATGCAGGAGAACGAGGAGCGCCTAAAGGAGGGTATGACCCCTCTCTCTGAACCCCCGCAGTGCCTTGACATCTCACTGACTCATAGGCAAAAGGCCGCGAAAGGGTGCCAAGCAGGATGTCCCCAAGCCCACAGAGCTCATGAAAGCCCGTGAGGGGCCCTTGGAGCTCGACAAGAACCTGGGCAAGACCATGGTCGTGCAGAATCCAGGCGGTCGAGGCCCCGGCCAACCAGGCTTCTACTGCGAAACCTGCAATCGCACGTATAAAGACACTATTGGTTACCTAGATCACCTGAACAGCAGAGCCCGTGAGTATGGCTACCATCCCGTTAATTCAAACCCACTACGCCTAACTCGTCCTCCGCATTGATTCATATCTCAGATCTACGTCTACTGGGTCAGACGACCAAAATTGAGCGTTCAACCCTAGCCCAAGTGCAGGCTCGAATTGCCTATCTCAGGGAAAAGACGAAAGACGCATCCTCTGCGAAAGATTACGACTTTGATAAACGACTCGCAGAGATCAGAGAAAAGGAACGTGCCCTGCGGGATCAGAAGAAGGCCGAAAAGAAGGCTGAGAAGGAGAAAGCACGGCTGGAGCTTCTCAAAGCGCCTACTACCGAAGAAGACGTCGAAATGGCTGAAATGATGGGTTTCGCAGGCTTCGGCTCATCCAAAAAGTAGACTCGTCAGTCAATTAGCGCAGGTACCGTGTGTCGTACTCTATCCTATCCTGATACCACTCCTATGTATTACATTCATGCTCTTGCTTTTGCTTTCTAATTAATGCTACAGTCGTTCCTTTCATAACAGCACATCTCCCTCTTCGTTCTCTTTCATTTTAAGATCTTGCAAGTGAAAGCGTGAATTTGACGTCGGCGATTTCCTGTTCCTCCTCAATCAGCACAGTTGCGTTAGATTTGCGAGTCTTGACGTCTCTCGGGAGCCCTCCAACCGTCTTGACCACCAAATCGCTACAATGCTCGACCGCAGCAACGATATCGGCCCCAAGACCCTCCCCAAACGCATAGAACACATCAACCTCATCCACCGCCTGCAACCCCGCTTTCTTCCGGAGCTTCTGGACCCTATTCGTCATTTCTCTCGCCAACCACTCATTCTGGAGATCATCGTGAATCTGGATCTCCAGCCTGATAACAACGTCATTATCGGTATGCGTGGCATACTTGGCCTCAGACCCTTCAGGCAGCTCGAGGTACCGCTGCACCGTCAAGTCGCCCTCCACCAGCTGGATCCCGTCAACGCCGATCTTGCCCGTCTGGACGTACTCCTTGATCTCGGCGCTGGACACCTTGGGCAAGGCGTTGCGCACACGAGCAAGGTCTTTGCGAAGCTTCTTCCCCAAGACGCCCCAATCCGCGACGGCCTTGTACCGCACACCAGATTGGTCTTCGTCAGAAGTGAAGACGATGTCTCGGACGTTGAGTTCCGATTTGATGTACCGCTCCAGAGGCTGAATGTCGGCGAGGTAGGATGGGTCCGCGTGGAAGACAAGGAGCTCTTTCAGAGGGACCTAGCAGAGATAACCATCAGCTTTCTGAAGCGAACTACCACACCACAAACAGGCTTACCTTGAGTGAGATGTTATTTCGTTCACGGATGTTCCGGGACAGCTCAATGACAGCTTGCATCCTCTTCACCTGACGCTCAATATCCTCGTCAAAGTAGGCGTGCTTGACTTCGGGGAAGCTCAAAAAGTGGACAGAGCGTACATCTCCTGCACTAGGATCCTCAGGGATGAACTTGCGGAGAGACTGGTACAAGCTCTCCGTCAAGAAAGGCGTGTACGACGACTATGAAACCGTGGTCAGCCACAAAGACCTCTCGAGCATTCAGAACCGTGCACTCACCATAGTCCTGCAAAGCGTAAACAAAGCCTCGAACAGGGTGTTCAACGCAGCGTAGGTATCTTCCTTCCCATCCTCTCCTTTGAGCCGTTTCCGGTTGAACCGGATATACCAGTTGGTCAACTCATCGATGAGGTCCAAGAGCCGGGGGATGATAGTATAAAGCCGATACGCCGCCATCTCCTCTTTCACGAGCTTGATCAACGACTGGCACCGAGCCAAGATCCACCTATCCATAACATTATTGGGCAACGGCGCCTGGGCATTATAGACAAACTCTTCTCCATGCGCCTTCTTATAGAGCGCAGCGTGCCCGAGGAAGAAGCGGAAAGAGTTGAGCCATGGGAGCAAGACACGGGAGATGACCTCTCGGACACCCTCTTCTCTGAACCTCAGGTTGTCGCCACGAACGATCGGCGAGTTGACGAGGAACATCCTAGTCGCATCGGCGCCATATTGGTCGATGATGAGGTTAGGGTCGGGATAGTTCTTGAGACTCTTGCTCATCTTCTTGCCATCACTAGTACAACAGTCGGTGAAATGCTTATTCGAGTAAGAGCGTGAACACCTACGCAGCAAGGACAAGGCCAGTCACAATCAAGTTCTTCCATGGTGCCGTTCCAAACAAGTGGGTAGAAAGAACCAGCAACGTGTAGAACCATCCACGAGTCTGGTCAATACCCTCGGACACAAAGTCGGCAGGGAACGTGCCCTCGAATTTCTCCTTGTTTTCAAAGGGATAGTGGACCTGGGCATATGGCATGCTGTACGCGCAGCATTGATGTTAGCCATCAGAATGCAAAGAGATAGATTCAGTACAATCAGTACCTTCCAGATTCAAACCAGCAATCGAACACTTCTTCAATTCGCTTCAGCACCCCTTTACCCTGTTTTGAGGGAATGGTGATGTGATCGATTTTGTCCCTGTGCAGATCTGTAATGCCTTTCACACCGGAGAGCTCTTCGAGCTCTGCGACAGATCCAATGCACACAATCTATGAAAGGGTGAATTCTCCGCGGAAAAATGGCTCGACACCCGGATCACTCACCTCCTCATAATCCTCGCTGACCCAAAGTGGGATGGGAGTCCCCCAGTACCGATTTCTGGAGACATTCCAATCGCGGGCGTTGGCCAACCAATTTCCGAATCGGTTGTCGCCCACACTTTGGGGCACCCTGAAACGAAAAAAGGTTTTCAGTCAACTGCGCATACTCCCGAGCGATGTTACTCCTGACCATCTCGTCTCCTCATTGTTGGCAACAAGCTGATCCACGATGGGTGTGACCTTGATGAACCAGGCAGGGATAGCACGGTAGATGAGAGGGGTTCCAGATCTTTCCGTGTGTTTGTTAGCCATTGTCGCATCTTTAATCAAGAAAAGACAGATACCTCCAGCAGAAAGGATAACTATGGTTTAGCGTAGATTGGATGATGAGGCGTCCTTTTGCCTTCAACGCTTTCTGAATAGGTCCATCCGCTGCCTGAGTTGCGCGTCAGGAATTGCATATCAAAAGGGTGGAAAAAATATATCGTGCCTTGACATGGAGACCTTCAAAGTCAGGCACTTCACTAGTGAAGTGACCCTTATCGTCGATCGGGCACGGTGGAAGTTCATCCGGTCGAAGGACTCCATGGGAGATGGCAATGCGGTAATCGTCTTCACCAAACGCCGGCGCCTGGTGGACAATACCAGTACCGTCCGCGTCGGTAACGTAGGTGTCCACCAAAACCCTGAAAGCTTTGTCTTCGAACTGATAGAGAGGTCAGAGAGGTTGGTTGGTTAGAACAGCTAGCAGCACGCACCTTCTCTGTGAAATATTCGAATAGGGGAACATATCTCCAGTCTTTCATGTCGGATCCCTGGAACTGAGCGANTTTTTTTATATTTTGCTTTCTTGGGGTCCTTGAACAAAGTTCGCAGAAGNTTTTTCGTGGATGATGAAGTTCTGATCGCGCTCGGTATCGTGGATTTTGAGGTAGGTGTAGTCGGGATGCACGCAGAGTCCAAGATTGGAGGGCAAGGTCCAGGGGGTTGTCGTCCAAGCCAAGAGAGACGTCTTGGGATCGTCGACCAGAGGGAACGCGATAGTGACTGGAACAGAATCAGCGTCTCATACGCGGTAAACGATACGAGCGACATACCGGCAGGATCGTTGACATCCTTGTATGCCTGACCAGCCTCGAAGTTGGACAACGGCGTTGTGCATCCGGTGGAGTAAGGCATGACCCTCAGTCCGCGGTAAACCATGCCCTTCTTGTGCAGTTCACTGAAGGCCCACCACACCGACTCCATAAAGGAGGTGTTGAGCGTTTTGTAATCGTTGTCGAAATCGATCCAGCGACCCATTCTCTCGACTGTTCGACGCCACTCTTCCGAGTACCTCATGACGATGCTGCGACATTCGGCGTTGTATTTGTCGATCCCCATTGCCATTACGTCTTCCTTGCCCGTGATGCCCAGTCGTTTATCGATCTCGTGCTCGACAGGGAGACCATGGGTGTCCCATCCGAATCGACGAGTGACATGGAACCCACTAACGTGGGCATGTCGCGTTACAATGTCCTTTGCGCGAGCCGATTCAGTTTCCAGGGCAGTTTCAAGGAGAATCACGATGTACCTTGATCGTACCCGCGAGCAGGTGTCCGTAGTGAGGAAGACCAGTTGCGAAGGGGGGTCCATCGTAGAACGAGTATTCTGGCCTGCCTTCGGAGAGCTTTAAGCTGGTCTGAAAAGCATCTATCTCTCTCCAGAATGCGATGACTTTTTCCTCTTCCTTGGGGAAGCTGAATGGGGTCGCGACTGGTAGAAGGCTCGGATGAGTTACTACGGGGGTGAAAATTAAGCAACGCACTGTCGTGGTCCGGGAAAGACATGGTTGAGATGAGAGAAAGGGTTACGGCCTGGCCTGCTATATGTAGAGAAGGCGACACCGAGTCGGAGTGACTCGACCAGGGAGAAGGAACCCAAGTCTGTAAATGAAGTGCAGGGAAGATATGAATATAATCTTATCAACGCTTTGATGAGTCAACGTGGTTATCTTGATCACCGGTCATTGCCGGAGACATCGGGCGACGTTGCACACCGCCCACAACTCGGCTAGTCTCGCCACGGACGACTGTTTGCACTGGTTAAACAAACCTGAACGACGATGGCGAAGGAAACGGCATCAACGACGAAGTCCAATATAAATCAGGCGTTTCACGGAGCCATCGAGGCTTGACACTGCCCATTTGATTGACGACCTCCAATCCGGAACGTTCCAATCCAAGAATCCCAGAGGCGCTGAACATCACCCTTCATTTAAATGCTGTCAAAGCTCTTCTCCTTTCTCCCCTTCCAATGAACAACCTAACGAGCAGCGACCTCAAGTATGTGGACAAACCGAGTCCTCATCTAGTGAGTGTCGTAATCATGCCATCCTCTCCGCTTACTGACCCTCGTGCTCCAGATTTGTCCCATATGTTTGTGCGTTCGCGTTTTCTTCAAGGTCTGGGCGCTTAAGGCTGACAGAGGTGATGAATACGTCCCAGGTCGCCCTTTCTTATCCCCGTCACCGCGACAAATTGTTCGCATACGTTCTGTCGCACCTGTATCACCGAAGCGTTCCAGCACTTGTTGCGGCGGTGTCCGGTAGATCGTCAACCTCTGGCTCTGGAAGACCTGCACCCAGCAGATCCAATCATACGCTCGGTGTGTGCTCATATCTACTCATCAACCCCGTTGCTTCTAACTTTGCATCTTTCAAGCTCGTCAACGAACTGATCGTCGAGTGTCCTCATCACCATGCTGGCTGTCCTCAAATCAGACTTCGTAGAGATGCCCTCAACACACATCTAGAAGACGAATGCATGCACACGCCCATGACATGTCAGCTCTCAGGCTGCAACAAAACCCTACCAATGGCAGAGATGTTCGAACACCAAGAGATGCACCGGATTGAACTCCAACTCGACACCGAAACAGATGATCCATCCAATGCCTATTCCTTAGAGGATGAAGACACGTTCACTGATTCTCCGGTGGACTCTCGC
The DNA here is from genome assembly GCA_027579435.1 of Candolleomyces eurysporus. Classification (NCBI taxonomy): domain Eukaryota; kingdom Fungi; phylum Basidiomycota; class Agaricomycetes; order Agaricales; family Psathyrellaceae; genus Candolleomyces; species Candolleomyces eurysporus. The sequence goes on along the minus strand of JANBPK010000846.1, from coordinate 213,676 downwards.
TCAGACCGTCTGACGGCACTTGATCGCAATTGGACCATCTTGCGGAGTCGCTCAACTATAAACCTCCGTGAACGAGCAAGAGCTCAGGCCCAGTCGCCTGCACCAAGCTTTCAGAACACGCCACGAGCTAACGAGCGGCCTCTTCCCCCACTGCCTCCAAGTCCTCGACTTCCATCAGAACCCCCATTCTTAGGTATGATCTTCGAAATATCAAATTCTGTTTACCCTCCTTATCTGACGGGGTGGCAATAATAGCGCGAGCAGTAAACTCTTACGAATCAACAGACCCGCAGGAGTTGACTTTCACAGTTGGTGATGTCCTCCGAATAGTCAATGTTCGAGAAGACGGCTGGTGGGAAGGCGACCACATGGATGCCCCAACCTTGAGCGGTCCTTTACGCGGCCCCTACCTCATCCCCAGCAGTTTCGTCGAACAGCTAGTTGAAGAAGACGAAGAAGAATCACCCAGACTCCGGTCTTCCAGTCCATCACTCATCATCAGGGATGCTCCGTTCATTACAAGGAATGATTCAAACGCGGACTTGTCCTTGTATACTGATTGGTACCCCACCGACCCGTCCCTAGATCCACAGCAACCGGCTCATATCTCATGGAGCGAAGCGTCTACGTCTACGTCTATTCCGAGACCTCGAACCAGCAGATACAGCTCTGCGGATTCGTTTTCATCTATGTACACAGATGTGCCATTTGGCCCCCGTCAGCAAGGCAGCCTGTCACCTGTCCGATTGCGACGCTTCTCTGGATCGCCTGGGCATGGCTGTTTACAACGTGCAGAAGGGGTGATGTACTATGGTGAGTTTCGCGGTACTTCTTTCTTTATTGTCTCCAACTCATACCGCATCAAATTGCTCGCTTTAGTGAAAGCATCAGGCAATTATCATGCATCGCATCGTGATGACTTTGATTTCCAGGAAGGAGATGTTATGGCTGTGACGAGTGTAGCGAATAATGGAGATCTACGGGGGTACCTTCTGGACGATGCTCGCCGTCAAGATCATCGTGGTAGAGATCGGATACCTGCTGAACGGGTTGTGTTGCTTTATTGAGGGGGAACTCTCGGACTCATTGCTTTCATATGGACACTGTTTTACATCACATCGCATCTGTATTATATATATCAGGCTCACGCTACCTGGCTGCTGCTGACTCCTCCAAAAATTATCTTGGTGGATGTGATATTGAAAAGACGAGAACGTTCAGACGGCCAGTGAACTGGTTCAGGTGAATGGGAGATGAGGTATGCTCATCTTATCTAATCTTATCTCAGCTTGGTTCGGCTTCCCACGGATGTTGGCCCCGGCTATTGAAAGCAGGTCCTCCGTTAATCTTTATTGCTCAAACCACATCCACCGTGCCATCGGACACAAGGTCGAGGAATACCAGGTACGCCATCTCTAGGACCCTCTAAAACGTTCTCTGACAGGTGGAGAAGACAGATCTCGCTAGTTCCACTACTTTAGAGGAACAAACCCGCTTGGAGACTAGCTTCAAAGATTCGGCACAAGTGCCAGACAGCCTCTCGCATACTCAACTCCGGCAGTGCGCCGGGAGAGAATCACAGAGCCAATTCAGCTTCGAAGCTTATGCTCAGTGCCAGACAAGCTTAAGCTCCAGCATTCCCTCTGTCTGTGCGTCAAGTTGGCCCGAGTCGCTCGCTTCTTGGCTGACGCCGACGTCCACAGCCTGCCTTGACTGAACACCCACCCCCCACCCGATCTCTTGGTCATTGTCATGTTGCTGTACAACTACGTCGATACCCCCAACAGCAATCTGCTTTGTTGCATCTGCAGGCAAGCATGCCATCCTCTCTTGATGATGTATTGTGTTCCACTCTGACACTGCTCCAGAGCTCCATTCACAGATCCCATTACGACCTTGACATGCCAACATACATTTTGCAAGGAGTGTATCACCAACGCCCTCTCGCACTCTCCGCAATGCCCCGTAGACCGTTCACCCCTTAGTTCGGCTGACTTGGGTCCGGTCAATCCTATTGTTCGCAGCGTAAGCGCTACTTCCCCCTTCCTCTGCTCGGTGTGTGTCTGATGCTTACATCTCATATAGCTTGTGGACGAACTACTCGTCGAATGCGTGTACAGTGACGACGGATGCATGCATCAAGGACAGCGGCAACTCCTCGCGGCGCACTTGAAAGACGAATGTGCGTTCTCTGATGCCGGGAAGATGCGATCCGCTGCAGAGTCGAAAGGGAAATGTGTGGAGAATGGGGAGCAGGATCAGGGGGANGAAGGTCTCTGAGAGCAGAACAGAGACGCCGGATACCACTCAGCGGGTACGTCTATCTGCCCAGCTCCTTCCCAAGTACACTCGTTCTCATCCTCCCGTAGTCAAAATCCCCTCCTTCCGAGTCAGCTTCATCTTCTTCATCAACGCCTCCCTCTTCAGAAACGGCAAAAGAATCAAGCTCTTCACATCGAATATTTCATTTGACCGAGCAGAACATTTTGCTCCGGCATCGAGTTGATACCCTGGAAGGAGCGGTTCAAACCCTTCGGAAAGAGATGGCCTGTGTCCGGACTGTGTTGAACCCCTGGATGCAAAACGCCGCCGTGCCAAGTCGCAATTGGAATCCGTCATCGAGAAACGCTGGAAGCCAGATGTCTGGTGTTGGGGAATCGGGGCAAGACATACCGCCCGCTGTCCGACCGCCCACGAACAACAGCACTTCGAATAGTGAAAGCAGTGGTATTCGCAGTCGCGTTTCACCACACAGCTCCCCTAGAAGCTCAGGAGAGGGGTCTCGGTCGGATGCGGACTCGGATGGAGACGACTTGGCTTCGTATTTCCCAAGCGACGACGAGGTTCGCGTTCGTCGGACTCCTCCAGCACCAACACCACCTCAGGGGCCACCAGCTCAACAAACCACTCCTCAAATTCGGGGACAGCCCCAACAACGACGCACTGGGCACGTCCACCACCACAGCGTACCTTCTATACCCGGGGTAACGCAGCTGGAAGGACATCCAGCCATGTCGCCTGCCCTCCAAAGCCTAAACTATCTCGGGTCCCCGTATGTCTCGATGGGTTTGTACGGTTCGCTGCTCCCTCCTCCGACTGCGATGCAAAGTGTCAATGGGCCACCGCCACACCCACTCTCGGGTGGACCTCAGTATCAACCGCAGCCCGGTTCAACTATTTCTATTAGTGTCCCCGATCTGGATACGTCTTCGCCCTCATTATCGACGACGCTCCAAGGTCTACACTCCAATATCGTTTCATTGGCTGCTTCGATCGAAGAGATCCAGAAGAAGAGCGATTTGGCGTTGGTGCTTATGGGAGGAGGGACGGGTGCAGCTTTACCTGGTGGTGGAGTTGTCGGGGAAGTCCTCAGGCTGGGGGAAGAGGTTATGGGTGTCAGAGCTACTGTGCAGGGACTGAGAATGCAGATGCACGGGCTGATGATGGGGAATGTTGGGGTGGGGGCAGGTGCGATGGGATTTGCTCCTGGAAGACCACCCCCTCAGNCTCTCAACGCGAACGCTAATGGGGAGGAGGGGAGTGCGGAGGGCTATAGTATGCCTCCTCATCTCTCGCAGGGATTACAGAATCAGAGGTTCATGTATCCCGTGCCTCCCGGGATAACAAAATTATGAAACGGTAGGTCCATGGAAGTGTAGGGAATTTGTATGTATATTATTAGCAGGAGCCGGGGTGTTGGGTTTTACATATCTTTATCATCTGTACGGATATATCTATATGAAAGAAGGGATGCTTTTGTGGAGAAAGCTTTTTGGACAGATGAGCCTCTGCGGCCTTCAATCCGCTCTTCATTCCATCGAGTATGAATAGCGACCCTGTAATGGAGGTTGCACGTGCCACCCACTGCGGAAACTGACAATCACTCAGATTGGATCAAACGAACGGGCGCGACCTCTTGCATCATCGGTAGGGCACTGCAGAGCTCTTGCTCCCCACCACCAGGTTGCCGTATACCTGGGCACACAAACCACAGCCATACTCTTTTAACGTTTTGATATTTGTTGACGACCCATTAGACGACCGAGACAAGCATAAACCCCTTCGCTCACTTGCGTGAGCCCCGCTAATTGCTAAATGACACCTTCTCCTGCAGGTACGCATGGTATCCACGCTTGTTCGTAGCTTTCCCCTAACTCTCAGTACTCTAAAGTCAAGCTGTTTGATACGGCTGGCTCCCCTGTTCAGCGTAGAGCCCCCGTTAGCTCGTCGGAAGCGGCATCATTGGGAGGGTAAGTCAAGATAAACACCTTCCTATCAAAATGGGGGTCTCAACCACCTGTAAACCAGAAAACCAGCCAAAACACCTATCATCGCAGGCTCGATATGCGGCGCTGTTCTCCTCATATCCTGGATCATCGGCTTCGCCATCTACTTCCGAAAACGAGCTAACAGGAAGAAGCAGAAACGTCTCGCAGAGGAAGGCCTATGCGAACCACCTCCGGAGAAGGGGGTCCCCACCCGGAGCTCGTCCGAGCGCATCGTCATCCCTCCAGANCCCCGCCGTCCTCCTCGGGTATGCCAAACCTGGGGAGACTGTGCATGTACCCCGCGAGAAATCGTCGTCCAAGACACCCTCTCATTCGAGGTCGCCCAGCACTGCCTCGGTGAAGCAGCAGCCGCAGGTGCCGACGCCTTCGCGACCCGCTCCGTTGGTGAAGAGCAAGAGCCATGGACATCATCATAAGAAAAGCCATTCGCATTCGCACTCGTCGTCGAAATCGAGGCCGTCATCTCCCAAGAGAGCGGAGGTAGATGAGGAGACGGCGCCACTCAATCCTCATGTCAATGATTCACCGCAGCTCTAATTGGGTGTTCATTTACGTGCTTCATGTTTTTCTTATTGTTAACAGGTGGATATGACGTTTCAGACAAATCGTTTCTCTGTTTCATTGTTGTACTTAGTGGCTATGGACTCCGATGACCAGTGCTGTACCCCGGTATTCTCTTCCTTGCTCTTGTATAAATGCTATTTAATCGCAGAACGCACCCTCACTCGCAGGCTACAAAGGGTCTTAGCGTCAGCACAACCGACCGGATATAGAGGTTCGCCATCATGACTTACCGCAACATCTCGGGCGTACCGATATAGAACACCTCTTCTGACATTCAGCTTGGACTTGTCCGACGCTTCCCATTCCTTCTTCCTGCGCTCCTGCTCTTGCTCGTCCACAAACCAATCAATGGTGCGGGTCTCGGAGTCAATCACAATCTTGTCTCCATCCTGGACAAGAGCGATAGGTCCTCCGACTCGAGCCTCTGGAACAACATGGCCGATAATGAATCCTCTGCTGGCGCCCGAGAACCGCCCGTCGGTGATGAGCGCCGTGGAGTTGGCGAGGCCTGCACCAGCGATGGCTCCAGTCGGTCCTAGCATTTCGGGCATTCCGGGTGCGCCTTTCGGTCCTTGGTAACGGAAGATGAGAACAGTCCCCGGTTTGATTTCACCAGCTTCAAGGGCGGGGTAGAACTTGTCCAGCCCATCAAAGCACCTCGCAATACCCTAATAGAAAGAGTCATAGGTAAAAAAAATGTGATGGTAAGAATGTAAGATTGGAACTTGAATGGCCGAAAAACATACCTCGAAGCGAAGGCCCTCCTTTCCAGTCAACTTGGCAACAGCCGTCCCTGGGGCTAAATTACCTCTCAAGATAGTAATGTGTCCTGTAGGTTTGATAGGATTACTCAGAGGACGGAATACATCCTGCTTCTCGAATTCCAGCTCGGCCACATCAGCCAGATTTTCAGCCAGTGTCTTGCCGGTAATAGTCATTTGGCTACCATCAATTAGGTCAGTGTGGTTTAGGAGGTATTTGACTATTGCTGGAATTCCTCCGATTCTGTGGATGTCTTCCATGTAATAGCGACCAGACGGCCTGAGAATCAATAGAATTGAATGAATGGCAGGAATTTCGGAGGTGTGTAAAGCTACGTACATCAAATCGGCCAGGAAAGGCGTCTTGTCTGCGACCGCTTGGAAGTCGTCAATGGATAACTCGATTTCGGCAGCCCTCGCCATCGCAAGAAGATGGAGAACCTGTAGCCATTTCAGTAAAGACGGACGATAGTGAGAAAATAGATAACTTACAGCGTTAGTTGAGCCTCCCAGAACGGTAATAATTACTATGGCATTCAAGAACGACTGTCGAGTCAAGATATCCCTAGACATACCGACGTCAGTGAGCGAAAGATTCGCGAGCTGAAAAAAGCGAACCTGGGCTTCAAATCCAATGCGAGCAAGCGCTTCATGTACTTCGCTGCTCGGAAACATTCCTGTACCTTTTCTGGACTAAAATGAGGACATGTGAGAACGCCGACAACATCTTCAACGAACCAGGATGCATTGCCGGCGTGCTCGAGGAGTATGGCAGAGAAAAGCCCAGGACCTGGAAGAGCGTTCAGCGCCTTGTCTTTTGAAGTTTAGAGAGGTGTGCTGTGTTACCTCGAGAGCAGAGCTCATAGTATTAGCGGTGTACATCCCTCCACAAGCGCCAGGCCCAGGGCAGGCGTGTCGAACGACATCGAAACGTTGCTCGTCATTGATCTTTCCGACGGCAAATGCACCTAGATTCTGTGAACACGGTGTCAAGAAGGGAGGACTGCTACGGGAAACACGTACCGTAAGACTCGAATGCATCAGAGATGTTCACAGAGCCTCCCTTGGATTTGCCCATCGAAGCACAATCTGGTCAGTTGTTAACTTCTTCTTCGATAGCAATGGAATTGCTGGAGACTGACCAACATGGCGGACGCCGGGTTGAATGGTACCACCGTAAATGATGATTGTAGGACGATTGTGTCGAACAGCAGCTATGAAACAACCCGGCATGTTTTTGTCACATCCTGGGACGGAAATATTACCGTCATAATGCTGGGCCTGCAAAGTCCGGTGTAAAATGAATTCTGATAAATAATAATAGATCAATACGGGTTGGCCTTACCATGACGACCTGCGAGGAAAGAATATTTAGGATGCATCATCGGCCCAAAGAAAGGAGCAGACTGACTGCCTCGATAGAATCCGCAATAATATCGCGACTTGGAAGGCTTCATGATGTCATAAGCATGGAATTGTTTCCTGTCAGATAGACTTCAGACGTACGAATATCTCATTCCTGGTAAATAGTGGGTCCCATGAGTAAGATATAAGATGCTGAATTTCGAACGAGCTGGAACCCACCGTCGGTGCCCATAGTGATAGCATCACTGAACGAAGAGTAAGCAACCCTCCAAAGCAGAACGGACACTGGAGTCAGACCTAACGCCGATGGTGTTGAATATCAACCCAATGGAATCGTCTTCCTGGCATCCTTGCTTAACATGCTTCGCTAGATCCAACTGTTCAGCAATGGTTAATCCAGTGGTGCGGGGTGTGTGTGCAATGCCCTCAGCGCACCAAGTGATAATTGCAAGGATTCCCTGTATGACAGTAATTATAATCAGCCTCATGCCATTGGCTCAGAAGAGACGAACAAACCTTCCCACCAGACCGGTGAAATGCCGATCTACGTGGTCGATGAATTGGATGACGTCAAAAGCTAATCCGAGCCTCGACAAAGACCAACCTGAGGCTTTTCCATGTCCTTTTCATCAAGGCCGACGGCGTAGACTGTCAGGATAGGAAGTAAGTCAGGGGTACAATGAAGTTTTATCGTTGTAACTCTTACGCATGGCCTGTGCCCCACCACGGATCTGCCCATTCGAAGGTCAGAATGTATACGTCTCTCGAGTCATCGACTGAGGAATACCTTGTTCTGGGTAATTTGACATGATATCTTGTTCAGCTGTCCACTAGGTGAATCTGTAGGCTTCGTAGTTTGACGACTGCAGTACAGGTGTGGATGAGCAATGACTCATAGAGTCGATACGACCCGACCAGGCCAATGGAGACGCAGAACTGACATTTGGACATCGCCAGAGCTCTGGGATTCTGCTGAAGCCATATCGATAGCGATACGGGTGATAAGAACCAAGCGTTTGTCTCTGTGTGAAACATCTGCCAGCCTCTTATATCTGCGGGAGTCTGGCCGGTCACAGGGACAGCTCTCGGAATAGAGAGCAAAGCGTAGAGGAGGGTGCTGAGTGGCGCCTCTCGTCGGCCCGGAAGTGGTTACCGAAGCACCCAGGTCACAACTCCCAATCAGCTTCCTGATAATTCCGAACGTTGGATTTACTGAACCATTGACTTTCTAAGATACACACGGTATTCTCTTAATTTAAATAAATATATATATAGCTTGTGCTGGATGACTAGAACTCGAAGCCTTCACGGCGGAAGACATCGAGGCTGGTCTTTGCTTCAGGCTTGGCCAAGTCGGCCAAATCATTTCGCTATTGCGTTCAGAACGTCAGGAGGCCCATGGTGAAAACATAAGAAGGCTTGGACATACCATTGACAGTAATGCGCGACGGAGAGTAAACCACAACTGGTCGCTGGTGTCGCCACTGGCAGAAGAATCTTGCAGAGCCAAGGCGCTGAGGAAGTGTTCGGCAGCTTCCTTATCCGCGCCAATATTCAAGCCTTAGAAGTTAGAATCAGCACTCACTTTTCGTAATACGTTCAAGCATTCCGACTCACAAGCAACGCCAACATTGTAAATGGCTCTGGTGTAGGTGGGTCTGAGTTGCAGCGCCTCGCGGTATGCGCCCAAAGCTTCCTCCGGTTTGTTGCCGTTTGACAGAGAGGAGCCAAGCCTGTTCCAGAGCAAATAATCCTTGGGATAGGTTAGTTCGCGTTCCAAATAAAAATAGCGATGAATACCTTGGGCCGAGCAGAAAGGGCTGCTTCGAAGCAATCCTTCGCGCGGTCATATTCACTGTTCGTATAGAAGAGGACACCCAAGCCAATCTGAACATCAGCGTCCAAAACACCTTTACTGTGTTGGTCCCTAGCGAGGTTCAGGAAAGCATCTGTAACGCGACCGTGGGTATCCCAAGCAGAGTTAGTCGCCATAGCTTTAACAGTTTCCTCGGGTACGGGGAATGTGGGATATCGAGCTCGGAGCCAACGGAGAAGCATGGCATGGGATCCTCTATCATAGGACTCGTTCGTGAAGGAAATTGCAAGGGACTGCGACGAAGATTCAGATAATCATTTCCAAATGGAAAAGATTTTGCAAGCTTACCAGCATTCCTGCGCCTTGTGCCCCAGCCTCTTCGGCACGCTTGACTCCCTGTGCTAGCGCTCTCATGCCAGCTTCCTCTCGTTCATCCATGTTGCGGGTTTCGCCAAGGAGAATCCAAGCTTCATAGCCCCCATCGCCGAGATCACCCTGTTGAATCGCGGCTTCCAGCATCAGGGCAGCTTCGGATAAAGATCCGTTCTGTTCCAGCAGTGCCTTCGCATCACTGAGGAGCGACCGGGACGGCGCTTCGAGATACTTATTATTTTTTTTCTGCCAGGGCTTAGCAAAACATCGGGAACGGGAAACAGAAATTACCCACCAAACGCGTAGTCTCCCAGTAGAGGAACACCCTCTGCATCGAACTGCATTGGTCTGTCGGTGCTGGATCCCTCCTGGAAATCTCCGACTCCACTCTCCCAAGCTTGTTGCATGGATTCGCCATAGTCCAGCTCATCACGCTGAGCGTTCATCATCTGAGAGAATTCAGCTTCCCACTTCGCGAGATCCTCCTCTCCTGGTGGCAACTCAGACTGCTGTAAATCATTTAAAACCCTGTTGTGATTAACCCTGAGTGGATGGGATTTGGAAGCCAAGTTAGAGCTCACTTCTTGACATCCGCTTCACTAACCTCCCCGTCTAAGGAAGCATTCTTCAGAGATTCCTCGAGTTTCTCTACGCCGTCCTCCTGTTCCTTCCCAGAAGATTCCTGGGGGAACGACGCTGCTATCTGGGCAAACGCAGCTTCGAAATCTGCCTCCCTGCTCTTCCCCTTCCCTTTGTCTAGCATCTGCATCCCCGGGTTATAGCCGTACTGCATACCCATACCATACATTCCCGATGCCATGGGTGAGTTGTACATGCTCATGGAAGGCATGAAGGAAGAATGGGGTTGAACTGCGGGGGATAGGTAAAACAGCACTTTACAAAAGTTAAGCATTGACGGCACCTTGCATTCCTGCGGACGAGTTCGGTTGAATTGAAGGCCCCTGGACACCGAGCTGAGGATTGCCATCGAATTCTGCCGCCCATGCTTGATGGGCAGCCGCCGACTCCTGGAAGGCTCTAACACTTTGCTCTTTTGCCCACGCTTCATGAAGATCGGGTCGACCCTCAAAGCGATCCAAGTCTTGGGGATGGTGCATTGAGAAACCAGGTCCAAATCCGTGCTCCTGTGCCTTGGCCTCGAAGAATTGTCGGGCCAGAGCAAGGTCTTGCTCATTGGCGGCAACCGGGTTGGCAGCACTTGGAAGTTGATGAAGCTTCGAGAACTGGACTTAGGCTGATATATTCATATATTCCAACAGAAACATACTCTAGAGCTTGAAGGACCTGCGATCCTGTCCTGGTTGGGGGGTGAGTCTCATCTCAGCAACTGTTTGATCTAAATGACCCACCTGCTGCAAGCTCCGATCCCCTTCTGTGTGTTTGAGGACCTGCGCCAGTGGATTGGCAGAGGTTCCACACTCTGAAGCAGAAACTAGACCTTGGAAAGACATGGTGGTGAGCGGTAGATGACGGTAGACTGGCAACTGCAGGACCGACTCAGCCAGGAGGAGAGCCGGACGAGGGTCTCGGTCCGGCAGTCGCCGGCAGGGTTGGCATCTGATTCCGGGATCAACCCTACGCTAGGGGCAGAGAAAACGCGAGCTTGGATCACCCTCACGTGACTAACGCGTTGATGCAAGTTTCCCACGTATGAGCTTGTTGACATTGTGATTCTACAGCGTTTGCCTGTTGCCACTCTCTCTCAGCGACGCCCTCATCCCCTCCCTCGCCGTCGACAGCGACGAGCACAGTTTCCCCTCTTTTCTGACCCTTTTTTTTATTGGCATTGGGCAATGTCCAGCCGCAAATCACCCTTGCGAGAACGTCTGCTTTCAAACTCTCCTGATCCTATGAAATCATCAATTCTGCGCGAGTCTGGCATGGGGTGGAATCCTCAGAACAATACAGGCTCCATCTCGTCGACGAGCAGCGCAGAATCTATTACCTCGCCGCTTCGAATCGCAAAGCGCGATTCTCCCGGCATTCGGCCACGAGTCCCGCCCATTCCTAGACGGACGTCGTCGAGCTACAAGCACATGCACAACAACAACCTAGTCTCCAAATCACCATTCAAGTCTCAGATACCTACTGCAACTGCCCCTTCGACCAAGCCAGCACCCATCGCGATCTCTTTCCCAACAACCCCGACCCGCCGCGTGTCGGGCGAAAAACGTCAGCGGCCATCTTCGATGCATGAGCAGGCTGAGACGGAGAACTCTCGCCCATTTGCTCTGAAGAGGGAACGGAAGCAGAGCAAAGCGCTTGAGTCCCTCCTCGAGAAGGAACCGGTGACGAAGAGTCCCTTCAGAGCTGGCCCGTCGGCGTCAAACCCTGACAGCGCTATGCCCTCTTCCTTGCCCATTCCTATTCCCAAACGTAGGGCAGCATCCACCCCGGAACCAGACTCTTTTCTGCCAGCTCCTTCCACGTCACAGCCCAGTCCCAGACCGTCTCCTGGCCGGTCAGCATTGGTCTCGCGCCGGATGCATGGGCCTCGACTCAGTGGTAGTGGAAGACGAGAACGCCGCAAGACAGTGACCTTCGACGAACGCTGCGACGTGGTTGAATTTGACCGAGATGAAGAGACTGATGAAGATGTCTTCGATAGCACCAGCGAAGATGAAGAGGGTTCGGATGGCTCCATGCAGGAAGAGCGACAGATCCACATTCCCGACCTACCCATGGAGGATACAGAGGCGGACGCTGTCAATCAGGACGATGACTCCTACGACAGTGTCCCCTTGGACCAGGACGACAAGAAGGACGACGCTCTCATGGATTTGGATCCTGATTCGAGTATCACTGGGATTGTGGAGGATATGTTCTTTGGCGTAAATGCTCGCTCCCTGGCAGATGGCAGTTTTGCCTCTGTCGCGAGTACCCCACCTAGACAAGGTAGCCTGCCCCCTGATCTCGAGACTGAAGACGGTGTCCCCCTCGGGCGCAGCCATCACGTGGAGAGATTCCTTCAGCACCAGCAACATCATTCCCCAGCTCAAGCGGCGCCGCACTTTTCACCTAGGAATTCACCTCGTCAAGGGTCACCCCAAATTCACAGTCCCGGACGTTATCCATTTAACCTTAACTTGCCAACCCATGCTTCCCCTCACGGTCCTCCCGCCACCCCTCCACGCCGCTCTCCCGGAATGACCCACGCCACTCCTCCGCTTGGCAGGTCAACTCACGCTGAAAGGATTGGCGAGGCTCGAGAACAAGAGCGCGACGAAACGTCTCGTGGAGTAGAAAGGCTTCCTTCCAGCCCTTCACCTGTGAAGCCTTTGAGTGCTCACGAGCACAAGGGTGACGGTTTGATTCCCCGGTTTTCTTTGCCTAACGGTAAGAGTCTGCGTATCACCTTTCTATTTTTCAAATTTGAATCTCACCATCTGGCCTAGGGTCGACTGCGTCACTTGTCGAGGAGGCTGTTGAAGCCAAGGTCGCAGGAGATGTGTTTGCTCAAAGTCGATTACTAGACGCATCTATCTCCGCAGATTTGGAAGCCCACGACTCCGTCCAAGAGGACCTGTCCTCGAACACATCCATCAGCAGCTCGGAGGCGAATGTCTCCAGCTTGTGTCCGATAGATAATTCTCAGATTGACGTAGGTCTCTTATCCCTCAACTAGTATTGGTCTCTAAATGATCTCTCCTTAAGGATTCGACTTACCATGACGCAGACACGGATGATAGCGATGAGACCGAGGAATCAGACGCTTCAACGGAGAAAGAAGTTGTCGCCGCCCCGTCTACTCCCTCTCGACAAGTGGTATCGGGTTCCCCTGTAACACGTTCCGGCTCGCCTTTGGTTCGCGGCGGTTCTCCTCTGACTAGGTTGTCTTCTCCCTTGAGCTCGACCACTGGGCTTCAAGTCAATCGCCCTCGCATTTCCAAAGATGATGTGAAGCGCCGGCTGTTGGGTAGACGAAGTCTTTGCAGTCCGAGCCCTGAGCCGAGGTCCCCAGAACATTCGGTCGAGCATAAAGCTTCCCCAATTCAACCCCTTGAGGTCAACATGAACCTAGCGCCTCTCGAGCAGGACCGCGATCGTATGTCAATCATGACTGGAATGACCGACATGAGCACAGATACCGCAGTGGTCGCTCACGCCGAAAGGGTTACCATGGCCGTCGGTTCCCTTGTATCGCCCCGCGAAGACGACGAGGACCAAGAATTTGGATTGCTCAAGGCAGAAGACCGTTTCAAGTTCGACTTCGGGAGCAAATTTAGCTTGGGTCACCTGGGCATGAACAGACGGAACGACGACGACGACGCGATGGATGAAGATGAGGATAATGCTACGACTCGTACTGTTGGGATGAGGATGGGCGATCATGATGTTGATATGGAGATGAAGAGTGCCCTGGATAGGTTGATGGAGGACGTTGCAGGGGGAAGAGTGGACGACTCTTTGATGACAGACGATTCTTTCATTTCTCAAGATTCTCAACTCACCGAAGTGTCCCTCCCAGACCGGACTACTTCACGTCCTATGGTTCTCGAGCGTGCTGCGACCGACACTGCACTTCTTCATTCCGTCCCCCAAATATCGAGCAGGACTGTCAGCGGCTCATCGACCTTATCGGCTTCTTCCATCGCCCCTCCTCCAGTGCCCCCGAAAGACAATATCAAAGCGCGAGAGCAATTAATTATACAGAAGCGCCGTGAAGCTAGGGGAATCACTTATGATGACACTGAAGACGAAAACGAAGACGGCGAAAGAACATCCCGCCCCTCCAAGAGGAACCAAAAACATCTCAGCGTTGGACGTCCTAGCCATCGCCGCAGCTTGAGTACCGGCGACGTCGAAGATCCCACCGGACGAGGTCGAAGTCTGCTCGAGCTCGCAGAGGTCCAGTCTGATAATCTTCTGGGAAATATTGAGCAAGAACTGGTCAAGATGGCCGAAGAACCTAAGAATCGGAAGACCGTACGTTTGATATTTTTTCCTTCTTTACATGAGCCACCTGTTGACAGTCACCTTTAGAAATACCAAGTTCGAGAGCACCAGAATACTATTTATGCGTCATCTTCGGATGAAAAGGTCTCCCACATGTCTGGTGCTGGGGACATCAACGTTGGCCGCGTTTGGAGGCCAGTTCGCCGACCCTCTGACATGGTACGCACTTTCCTTGAATTCGTCGCATAGCCTGACAGCCAATACCTTGTACTCCCTATAGAATGAATACGCGAAGCAGATCAGGGAATATCGCAACCAAGATAAAGGGAAAGCATATGGAAAAGTTTTCGTGAAAGGTCCGACTCCGTGTTCTATTTCCTTTCCTTTCCTAGACTTACTTCTGTCCTCACAGTCCTTGGAATCAAGGGAATTCATCTTCCCATGCCCCGCGAACCCACGGCTATGACTTGCACTTTGAACAACGGTATTCACTTTGTCACCACCCCCGACTGCACCCTGGGTGAGAACTGCAGCATCGAGCAAGAGTTTGAACTGTAAGTGAACGTTCCTCGTTCAGCTGGTGTGTGCGCTGACATTGCCTGCAGTATCGAACATAGCAAGCTCGAGTTCACTCTAACCGTCAAAGTTCGACGCGATCCCCATATTATTAACCAATTTAAGGCGCTTGCTGCACCACCGGCACCGGCACCTAGGCCTGCACCTACCCCGCTTCCCCCTGTCGTTGCTCATACTTCTTCCAAGAGTGGTGGTATGTTTAGCTTGTTCTCGTCATCGCCCAAGAAGTCCAAGGATAAACATGTTGCGCGCGCTCCTGCTCCTGCTCCTGCTCCTACTCCCCTTCCTCCCCAATCTTCCCAACCACATCGGCTACCCGAAAACCTCGCCCGCTATCTGAAGTCGGACGGCACTCTGGCTCGTGCATTCATTTCATTCAAGGATGTTGTTCACCGCTGCGATACACGGTTATTTGAAACGAGTTATCCCCTGATCGGTCAGCGAGCCGAGCTTGGCGGCAAATTCTCCACGCAACAGGTCGGCGAGATCGTTCTGCAGATGTTCCGGCTTCCACCATTGCCTGGCGTTGCTCCAGATGACCTTCCTCAGAGCCTAGAGGAGTGCCATAGGGGTCTGAGGCACATCAACTGGCACAAAGTGACCTATTTCCAGGGTACTCTTACCCAGAACGGCGGCGACTGCAGTGTAAGTATTCTTCTTTTCCCTAATGGAACTGTTCCTGACCTGAGATCTCTAGACATGGCGTCGCCGACAATTCAGGGTAATTGGTGGAAATCTTGTCGCGTTCAACGATGTCACCAAGAAGGCCACAGCTACAATTGACCTCAAGAAGGCCATTCGACTGGAAGATGACCAAGACCGGAGGGATAGTAGCCGATATGAGACTATGTATGGGGTGGAGCGTTCTTTCCGTTTGATCTTCACCAACGATGAAGAGATTGTCTTCTTCGCTGATACTGATGATGAAAAAGCTAAATGGTATGTGCGCGTCGTCTCTCCCCTCTACGTCTGCTTACCCTTTTAACTCAGGCTTGAAGTCCTTCGAGCACTCGTGGGTCACATCCCTCCCCATCCCTTGTGGGCAGAACTGCTCTGGCAGCGACAGGAGGAAATTTCGAAGCGGGCGCAGGCAGCACGCCAGGTGGCTACGACTTATGACCCATCATCTTCGACCCCTCAATAAGAGGCTGGCTTCGTCCTAGACTTTGACGATATTGGTATACGGTGCTATGAATTTTGAGCTTTCCTCGCATTTCTGTATGTTACGTGGTTTCTTGATAATCGTTTCCTCTTCTGTATAGTTTGGGCCTATTGTACAAACCATCAACAAACCACACAAGTGTATTCCTATCTCACTCGAATCAGCCATTTTACTTCGTTCCTCGTTACTACCGTTCAATTTTTTGTGTTACGGGGGCCATTCCGATTCCTCGGGGTCACAGCTTGAGTTCATTGAGCATTTTGATAGAATTGAAATTACCCCTGGCCTGGCCTTGAAATTCTGGCCACCAAAGAACGAATTCCATTGGTAGTGAATAGCTAGCCCTTTCCTGGCGGCTTCCATTAGCCGGAACGGTACATTGGTCATTCATCTGACCACCCACAGGAGTTCATTCCGCGGTGTTGAAATATCTTCTACAAATAGTCGGCCCAGCGGTGATCGTGGATTTTTTGCGGGGGCCTTTCGTGTACGGAACCAACCTCAATCTGTGGTCGTACCCTCGCCAAAATTGCTCCGAAAGTTGGGCGCCTTCACACGAGTGGTCCACAAAATCACACATCATGTAGATGACGAGCATCTATAACTAGGATGTGAAAATCCGCCACTTAGAATGGGTTCGCCGCCCGCTCAGGCGAAAGTGATTTTATCCAATACAGTTAAGGCTCAAGGATTAGAAACAACGCCGCCGCCACCAAACCACCATCGGGAAAAACGATCATGATCGCCCGTCCACGATTCACAGCGACCACATGGCAAGGGCTCGCCGACAATCTCTTAGCGTTCAATCAATAACTTAGTACGGGGAAGAGGACCCTGCGCCTCCAACCACGTGTCGTCGGTCAAGGGGCTAGCGATTCAATATGAAATCGCTTTATGAGGCGGTTGGAGTGATGGCAAAGATTGAACGTCAATACCGTTGCACTTGACTCACCATGCGTTTCAGCTCTTGAGAGTTTGCGGGGCCCGTTCTTCTAGGGTGGTGGTAGGCTTTTATCATCGTCAGGGACACGGTTAATAATGCTGGTGCTCAGCTGCGCTCCGGACCGCGTTTTGGTAGTTCACGCTCGCCGTTCTGATTCGTCTCCAAGGTCCCACAGAGATTCGTGCGGTCATTGATTCTAAGCTTGGAAGGGAATGGCGCCATCGGCATACAGAACTCATAAATTCAAAGGCGATAAAAATATGGTGGAAATGTTCACTACACATATGGTTAACCATGACAGATCTGTATCTGTGCCCGCTACTTTTACGCATCGTAATGAAGGGGGTCACCTGGAAGGATGGCTGTGGGCACAGTGGCATGTCACTAGGTAACATCACGGAAACCTCAGTGGCGACAGGCACCCACGATTACCATCGACTCCCAGAAGGCTGGTCGAGAGGGCCCAACAGGGAAAGATCTAAGAGAAGTGGTAAGTAGCCGATGTCTTGCCAGCGAGTCCGCACATTTTTTGCAACGGGCTGCTTTTATCGATAGCAGTCACACTCCCTGACCATCATGATATAGGGGCTCCGGTGGGGTTTCAATCCGTTCACTTCGGTGGAGATGCGAATGGTCGTACTACTATGCATATCATAAGAGTGTAGGTCCGTGTAATGAAATAGCAGCCTCGTCAAAGACGACTATGATTCTGCACACACCTACAAGCGCCCATCTTGGTGGTTGGACGCCGGTGATCAAACGAGTCGACCCACATTTGCATCAGTTTGAAGCTGAAGGCATCGGAATTCGGGAAGAACCGAATGATCAAGGACATTCCATCAGTCAGGTTTCTGCCAGCCGTTCCTTACTGGCACAATTTTCCCAATCCTGCGTGCTCCCCGCTCCCAAATTGTCCAAAGCCTTGTATTTCGGCATTTTCTCAAGCTGACCTCGTGTTCGGTACAGTACAACAGTGGTGGTTAAGAAACTGGTCCATTTGAACGAGAATTGCATCGCAAGGTCGCTCAGCAGTAAGTTCGAAAGGTTGACCAGACGTCACCGACTTGGTATTGAAAAATCATATCGCCAGCGGCAAGTGTGCCATGTTGCTGCTTGCTCTCAGCGAGACGTCGGAGAAACTAACCGACTCCGACGCAAACTACATAGACACCGCCATTCCATGCTGAGCGCTGAGCAACGCGCATAAGTTTCTATCCCGGTTCAACATAGAAAACGTGTAGTCTGATACTAATGGGTGTCGGCGGCCAACCCGGTAGGGTCTGATGAAGTCACATTTCATCATCGCACGAGTCCGAGTCGCGGGTCAGCCAAGAGGAACTGACGGCATTGCCTTTTTGCCAGAGGGGCAAAATTAAAGATATCGGCAGAGAGGTACGGGAAATCCGAGATTATTCTGTGATAGGTATCGTCCACTAGGAATGGTTTTATCTTGATTAGCGACAGACCTCAATTCCGCCGGCAAGTCTAGCCCAAGTAGTTGCTTTGAGCTATGTATCTCCTGGAACACAGCAACGGGCTCTCAAGCAACGGTTCACGGGAAAAGGGGGGGTGTTGTTTCCTAGGGGGGAGGATGAGCATAGCAACTGGAGCGTGTGCCTTCACGCTCCTTTCTCCGGAATCCTTCTAGGTCTCCCTCTAATTAAGGGTTCGGTTTAGTTTCGGCTACAAATTTAATATCCGGTGGGTGCATCTTGCCTTTTTACCCCCCTTTTCCAGTAGGGAAGGTGACTAAGTTTTGCAGGTTTTTCCTTGATATCGCAACCAAAGAAGGTCCAACTAACTTGGGTTACATCTGCTTTTGAGAACAGAACCGATTAAGAACAGTGAAATCAGCGCTGCACGATTTCTTGCTCATTGATCCCGACTCTCAGTTTCCGTTTGTATGGGCCAACAATCCCATCCGGTAAGTTTACAGCTTGAGGATCTGAATCTGCGCCAAAGTAGATCTGTCAGTTGCCACCACACATTTTGCGGTAAACATATCTCAAAGCGGAGATTTCCAACAAATTCCAACAGCGGACTTCTTGACCGCCGTTCCGACTAAAATCTAATCACTAGTAGTATCATATGGGGCAGGTAAGGCATTGCATCCTTGTTCAGGCAGGGGTCCTTATGCCTTAGCCTATTAGTGGAAATCAGCGGCCAAGGTATTAAGAACATGTTACCATGGGCCACACAGGGAGGATAGCCAACGGACCTAGGCTGGGAAATTCGTACTAGATGAAGGGAAGCAAATGGCATGGTGAGTCGGCTGACCATTTTCCAAAAATGATAAATGGATTTCAGCTGACTTTCAAGGATAGGTTTTCTCCAGGCACGCTGTCTTTCTCACCGGCGTTACCCCTTGACACCACCATTAGTTCCTAAAACTCTAATTGGGCAATGCTATGTATTTCAAATGCATCGAGATTGTTCGTCTATGTCGTAAAGACGACCCATCAATTCTGTGATTTCTTTGGATACTTATTGTGTCTCCTTCCGAGCAAGGACGAAGCTAGGTCTTTAAAGTCTCCTCTCTCGCTTTCTCCTTCTCCGAGCCACACACACTCTTTCTCCTCCCCCGCAAGCCACATCCTATCGACCCCCCNTCCCTCTTGCCATCACCGTTACCCACTATTATGCAACGTGCAACCTGCACAGGGATTCGCATTCGGTCCCCCTCAGACGCTCGAACTGTCTTCCATGCCGTCGTGCTGGATATACTCCCAATGGTCACACGTCGACTGGACACTGAGGAGCGTAGTCTCATTCAGCCTGGCGCTGTTTATGTTTGGGAAGAACGTGGGCCTCATGCCGAGCTAACAGGGGTATGTTTATCGTTGTTCCATATGCCCCTTCTAACTTCACTAAGGATTTACCTCAGGTTGGGATTGAACGCTGGACGGATGGTACGTTCTACGTAGTGACCGGTGTCTTGGGGACCTGTGCTTACCCACCTTCAGGTATTCGATGGGGACCATCAAGAGTTCGCGAGGTAAGTCCTGGCATCTTCGGACGATTTTGTTTGATACCAACTGCTTCCCAAGGGATTCTTGTTCTACCACGAGAAGTCACAACATTCATATTCCGACCATTTGTACGGGGAGAAGTCGTATGTTGATCTCTTTGCATTTGCTTTCTGCTAGCATGGCTAATTGACTATTCTATAGCTCAAAACACAATCCGCGGACTGTTCTCATCAAACAGACTTATACTGTCTTCGTCGACACCCCTAGAGGCCAGCGAAAATGGCATCTAAGTGAGTTTGCTCAGAAATCTTGCTGTTTCCCCTCATTGATCCTGGTAATCAGTCGCTTATTTCACTGAAGAGTCCTTGGAGCGACTACGGTCTATCGACGATATTCCTCAACTTGCCAATCTTCGTGTACCGCCGGGGAAATACAAGAGCGCCCGTTCCGCGAAGGGGCGCCCAGAACACATCTTCAACCCCGACGCAGAGGGTTCTGGTTACTCTCAGCTTGAATATGTGACATATGCCCCAAGCCGAAGAAATTCACCATCACTGACTGATACAGCAGCACCCAACCAACGACTGACATGGGTCGACACTTCGTCGCCAATAGAAGTCAAACCTTCAACAAGACGGTATGTCCCCGGGAGCCCGGCTTCCTCTGAAGAGGTACCGCTGGATGCAGGTCTCGCCCCATTAGCGTATCTCCAAAACATCCCCCCACCTCGGCGCCACCCGATAGATGAGAAGACACTCATGCTGTTTACTGCCACTAGAAATTTCATTTGAATCTGTTGTAACAATCCTATTTGGATACCCGTGTATACATATCAGTGTAGCTCTGCATGCATACCCCATGTCATCATTTGTCAGATTAGCCAATTAGAGTACAATAGTAATCCTAGCTTTCGGAAGACAGTTCTCGAGTGCACTAAATCAGACTTGGATTGCACACAAGCTATGCCAGCATTGTGTGATCGCCGTCGATGTGCATGCACAGGTCTTGGTGTGCTTCGTTTGGTGTGATGGAATTCAAGATGATCCTTTCCTCCGCGACGTCGCTAGTGATCTAATGGTAGCAATGCAAATAGCCTGAGCATCTAGCGCACGAAGTATGACTCGATAACCCCCCGTCCAGTTGCCCCCTAGGATCGAAGGGAACCGAGGTATAACTCCATCTGTAACTCCATCTGTATAGTAATTAGTTGGACAAAGAAACCCTGCATCGGCAAGGACGGCGATGAGAGCTCGCTATTCGGCGCAAGAACCGTTGTTCCATATGATCATGAGTCTACATTTGATTTGATTTGTGTTTATCATGATATGGATTGCCTTCCTAATAGTGTATTAGCTGGCATACAGTGGGTGCGTGTAGGCGCCCGATGTATTCAACTGTCTACGGGATGATCAGAACGAATACAATACCGCGGAAGAGGGTAAACCAGTGAACAAGACCAACTAAACGAGTCTTCAGTTGCGGGTCAACGGGAGGGAGAATGTTGATTGGGATTGCATTGCCATTACGTGCCCGTTCTTCGCGTTCAATGAGGTAGAGGGAACAAAGCGCTTCAGTTGACATCGTCGGAGATCGCATTCTAGTGCGGGCCCTCACCCGGTTCCTCAAACCGGGACCGGAAATCCCTGAGTTACTGAGGGGTCAATGTATTTTTAATTTTACCATACAAGATAAGCTTTAGTTAATGTAACGCCACAGGTGTGTGTATCCGTCCGAGTCGCTGTGGATAAAATGCAACGTTTGTGTCAATGAAGATATGAAAGATAGTGGCATCATATCAGAACCTTAAATCTTCGACGCGCGCCCAGATGCGGGAGTGCGTTTATATAGGCATCAGTGAAAGGGAATCATGGTTCAAATGAAGATAATTTTCATTGGCTTAGAGCGATGCTGAAGATGGGGATGGAACATTGATAAAGGCACTGAGTTGGCTCGGAGGCTGCATCGCCTAAGAAGGGATACACGTACAATTTAGGTGGGTGGCCTCTATGGGATACTTCCATCGACTTACGCCATGCCCATATTCGGAAATTGGGCAGGAAGAAGTGGACCAGGCGTACTGTAGCATAAACTGTCCGTCAGCACCGGCCGTGAATTTGGCAGGCAGTTATCTGGTCTTGATGGCATGTCAGTGGGTGCGGGAGTAACACAGCTGCCTTCTGAGGATACGTACAGGTAACTCGTGCAAGTGTTATTTCTCGACACCGGCATCATCCCCTCGTTCACAGAGATCCTAAGGTTTCCCCTGCCTTCACGGAGTTGGTGATCACAAAGGCAAGCAGAAAGGTGACAAAATACCGGACTTTCACACCGGAGGCCGGAAAGGACAATGATGGACTTAAGACCAAGCAACGGTCGAGATGTGGATGTGGATGGTCATGCCCTCAGAATAACGGCACTGAGAAATTCCTTCAAAACGACTTCATCAGCAACGGTCATATCGTGGGTCTTGTGACCCTCAGCCAGATGGGTGCACCGAATTTATTGCATTCACTCTGTCAACATACTCGTTGTCCACGTTGAAACAACATATAAATAAGAAGCATCGGCATCGTCTAGTCTTTCTTGGAGTTTACAGCTGTCGCCAACAAAATGCTCGGCAATGCCTGATCTCCGACCGAGTAGAGCAGCGAAATCGAGCCAAAGATGATAATAAGAAGTACCAGAACGGTCCCGGCCAGGAGGACGAAGGATCTGTAGAAAGAGTATGAGGAATGTATCCGTCGGTATCAAAGGGTGGTAACGTACGAGCTGACATCCTGTCTTTCACAACTTTCACCTGCCCACTTGGTTGTCTCCAACGTGGGACCATCGCCCTTTGTCGTAACACCGCAGGCACAGACGAAACAAGACCTCCCCCCNTTTGGACGCTTCGACGCATTTACCTCGGCTGGAGCAAGAATTAGTGCTATTTTGGCATGCCTCCGTGGTTGTGAAGCAAGTCGAAATGGCTCCAATCGGTTCTTGTGGGAGTGGTCGGTCAGGGAATGGGTTTTGTGACTGACGCGGTAATTCTTGTCGCGATTCAACAGAAGAAGAGCCGTAAGTAAGAATGGCGACATTGAGATTTGGCTGGTCGTTGACAACCTCTTCCAGGAATTGCCGGATTTCTGCAGCAAAGTTCTGATACTCCTTGCTCTGTGAGCCATGGAGTTGGCGAAGGTCCTGAAGTTTCGACACATCCAATGCTGCGAATGC
This sequence comes from Candolleomyces eurysporus, assembly GCA_027579435.1. Classification (NCBI taxonomy): domain Eukaryota; kingdom Fungi; phylum Basidiomycota; class Agaricomycetes; order Agaricales; family Psathyrellaceae; genus Candolleomyces; species Candolleomyces eurysporus. Next base: position 190,726 of record JANBPK010000846.1, on the reverse strand, counting down.
GGGCCTTTCGGCGGTATCCAGGAACGACAGGACAGCATCGGTGTTGTCTAACTTCCAACTCTCGAACACCGAGGCATGTGTATGGGCAGCACGTCCTAGGTAGGTGGATGCGACGGAGTCCAGAGATTGGACATTCTTCGGCATTGGGACGTGCGCTGCCGGTGGTATCTCCTCGGGCAGCACGACTAGGTGGCAAGGTCAAATGAACCGTCTCGTATGTTAAGCACCGTTAGAACATACCTCTAGCATCGGCTTCATTCATGGTCAACAGAATAGAGCTGTCCATCCCTTTCCCTACAAATTCTTCCTCCACCAACAGGGCGTTGGATTCGTGGTTTACTGACTCGAACATGTCGAGACCGAGGTGGCGCGAGATGGCTGCGCTTGCGTCCTCGAGCGAGCTGACGGCGGCTACATAGCTCCTTGGAGGATATAGATAGAGGTTACCAGCACTGGCAAATGGTATGCTCGCTGCTAGCAAGCCAAGCAAAACGTTGGAGACCATGCTGGAACGAGATTTCGTCTCGTCGACGTCGTCGTTGGCAATGAAGGAGTTGTTTGGTCGAGTTTGTGCCACAGCCCAATAAAGCTGCGCGCCGGAGGCGCTGGTCCGTCTGCCCAAGTCATTCCACGACCACCACGACCACCTCGCTGCTGGTCTCAAAGCTTGCAATGCATTTATACCTGTTATTGTTATCGACATGATGCAGAACATCATAGAGCGCGTTCAAGGCTTCTTGATTCCCTTTCGCTGGTAATACACAGAAATTTCGTTGCGTGTAGCATAATATCTAATTATTGCCACAGTCAGTTCACGGACTTGAGACCCACGCGGCAGGGTAGCTCCGTCGAAGCCAGCCAGCCTATTCGCGAACTACCACCTGAAATATGGCTGGAAATATTCGAGTTTGCGACCTATGTTCATCGATCTGCCACCATTGAACCGTTGGATCCTTTCACGGTCAAGCGCACATCCACCAATGTCATGGGTGTCAACACCCCCGTGTTTGCACTACAGACGAAGCTTGCAATCATAGTAGTCTGCAAGTCCTGGAGGAGGTTGGCGTTGCCGATTCTTTATCGACATATCGTTATCCGTAGCCCAAAGAGGGCCGAACGCATCCTCGAGGCTCTGCAAGCAAGCCGAACCACCGATCCTTTGCAATCCCAAGTTACCGGACCAATAAATTACGGACAATGGACACGGCATATTGAAGTGTTCACGCATTCCCGCGGTTGCACCAGCCCTAAATACCTTCAGTCATTGTTCGCGATATTTCGTTGCTGCCCTAATTTGCAGATTCTCAGCGGCACATGGATTCACCTTTTGCCCCGAGAATTCCTGGATGCCGTGTCGAGGATGTACGGGCCATCAGTGGAAGGGTTGTATTGGAGCGAGACATCAGATAGGATCATCCGCCGTCAAGATAGTCCTCTAACAACTACTACAACACTGGCCTTTCTGTCCGCTTTTAGGTCAGTGCGAGTACTGGACCTTCGACATTTCGTGGCAAAGGAAATACTCGATCCGCTTCATCCAGACTCGGGGTCAGACGCATCAAGCACTGTCCTACCCCTCGTTGAACACCTGATAGTGTCGACTAACACCTGGAGTTTGTCCACCGCCAATCGACTCTCGTTGCCTCGCTTACACTCTCTTACCGTCAAACCAAGCACTCCAAACAACACTGATCACTACAAGCTGGTCCAACTTTTGCAGGTGCATGGTCACTCTCTCGTATCCGTTGACATATCGCCACCCTCGTTGGACGTTGAACTGGAGACAGACTCCACGGTTGCTAGAAGGACGGTCACACATGTCAACCTAGATATCTTCTTACAGCCCGATAGGTGTCCGAACTTGGCCTCCATTGTCTTTCCGGCCACTTCGCCCATCCCATCCGACCACGTGCATCCATCGCTTCGTCGCATTGGAATGAGAGGTGTCAGGGCCGAGACTCTGTATCCAGATCGACCCGGAGATGCCAGGGATCACCTCAACGCGATTAATCCTGACCGATATCCCAACCTAGAGCTCATCCAAACAATTGGGTTCCTGGTGGAGGCGGCCGGCGACAGTCTTGTGAAAGATATAGTCATTTGGTGGGCCGAGAAGTTTGAGAAGTATGGGATTAATTTTTTGGATGGAGAAGGTGTGCTTTGGGCGTATACCGAGCCAGATGTGACAGAAGACAAAGACGAGGAAGCCGGCTCTTGCCTCAAAACCCCCGTTTTTCCCTCTAGTAGTACTTCGTCGTCGCTGAATGGGACAGCCATCGGACATTTAGACGACAAGATGATGTTACCTTGACCCTCCTTTATCTTTCGCATATCCTACCATTCGTTCACTTTCATACTACCGACATTAACGCTATCGTACTTACAAGCCTTGTCAGCGCTAGTGACAGGACGTACATAATTACTCAATGAATTCAATTCGGACTTTCTACTCATTCTCACTTGGCATTCCGTACACTTGTCCGCTTCAAAGCCTGCGATCACTCGCAAGGCAAAAGAGGGTGCGCTCCACCAATGAAATCTGAGGGTAGTTGTCTCCACGCGGTAGATGTACTTCTAGACTTGGTCGCCGATTTCCTTCCAGAAAATCGATATCATTCTCGTCTATGGAAAGCAAAAATCGGGCGAAAAGAAGGCATCAATGAAGAGTTTCGCCAATAGAAATCTGGCACAAGGCATGGAAACAGAGGCCGTTGAGGGCGGGAAATGAACTTTATCCCCTCAGCGATTCCTCAACGGCCCGGGGAGATTGACACCGGTGCCGCTCAGGATACCAAATGGAACCTTTAGAAACTTATGAACATACTACCTTCCTGAAGTGAATGACACGTCCAACACCACCACCACCGCCAACAACAACGTTCTTCGGTAAGTTGACTTTTACTGGCTTATCCCTTTTTTCCCCTCGATACTGTGTGCGAACCTTCGGCACCTATGTTTCGATGGGTCCACTAAACTCAGGGTGGTGACGATTTGACGAACGAAACACCCCTCGGCGGACATGGGCCGGAACCAGCTAGGTTAAATGAAAGACAGGATGAATGACCACTGAGTTGATCGAGAGAAGGGTCATATGGATTGACTTTTGGACTCACGGGTGGTAAATCATCCGAATCAAGAATACCTTCGGTCCAGATTCCTGGACTGCACCTTCCACAGCATGTGGTTCGCATAGAGTTGGGTGAATGAATTGAAAGAGTTCCCCCGAGTTAAGGGAGATGGGGACTGCGGGTCTCCTCCTTGTTGATCTAGTGACCGATCGGCGGTGACACTGGATGACCAGAGAAAGTCATGAATTGTTCCTGCTCCACAGGACGTTTTTCTGGACTTCACAAAGACCCAAGCATGAGGCCATCCATGCGTCACGGAAAGTGACTGTCCCGGGATCATGGTGGCTTTGGATGGCGTCCGTATGACGTGAGACGCCTGGTTCGTGAGCTCCTACGCTCGCTCGCACGCACGTCCACCACCAGATGAAAGACAGGTCGGCAGGTTTAGTCCAGGCTTGAGAATCATTGCCAGTAAAACCCGGTTTGAACGGGAGGATCGTTCACGACAAGTGACACTGTCACTGTTGCGCTGGAAGAACCACAGATGTGTCAACTGAGAAAGCCCGCAGGATTGGGGATGCATGCACTTACGACAGCGAGGAGAGCACCCCTGAAATTGTCCGATAAGAACCAGAGTGGGTTGGTGACAGTGCAAAGAAAACTGTCAATAATTTGTTGCCAGGCAAAAATATACCTCGCAGTCAGGATAACATGTACAGGCACGCGTAGCTTGTCACAGCGCCACCAGTTATTTCCCGCTCACCTCAGGTGTTCAAATCCCGGGCTGCCAGTGATGCACTTTGGGTGCACTTCCCGAGACTGGTCGTAAGCGGAAAGAAAAAAGCGACAGGGTGACGTGGGGAAGCAGCCCATCCACCGAGTGAGGCGGCAGGCCAATGTGACAATGAAACGCAACAGATTTTTCGTCACCCATTGCGCTAGGTGTCACCATGCAGGTATTCGTAAAAAGTGACGGACAAATCCAAGAATTTGCTCTCCTAAGGTCAGAATTCGACTGACGCCCAGGCCGAAATACTAGTATCAGGGATTTAGTACAAGCGCTTCAAGAGCCGGAGGCGCCCTTAGCCATCCCTTAGCCGTCCCTCACGAGCCTATGAGGACATTCCACGAGTGAGATCCAAAGAGTAAGCACAAGAATGGCAAGACGAGCTGAGGTTGTGCAAGACTGTGAGAGCGTTGTCGTCATTGAAATTGGTGATCACGGTCGATCATCACGAAGCCTTCGTCGTCAGCATCGGTGTCGCCGTAGCCTTCGACACGTTATCATGGCGTCCGGCGTCGAGGAGGAATATAAGCTGACTTTTCGAGAAGTCCGAGCTCCCTTCTTTCATTACTGCCACATCGACCCACAATGAGCACCTTTGTATACGGACTGTTGGACAGGGTCAGTACTCTTGTTTAACACCGACTGAGCCTTGCTGAAATTGAATAGGGTGTTTTACCCGATTTTCTAGTTAGGCGCGGTATTCGGTCTCTCTGCAGAGTACGACTTGGAGAGATCGACCACGGCTCTTTGGAAAAGAACCACGCAGAGAAAATGAGATGGATTGAGAATGTCAAAGCGAGGTCATCCATTGCAGACGTTCCGGAGAAGGCCAATGAGCAACACTACGAGGTTCGTTTTGGATGATTCTCGTACTCTTCGTGAGATTTAGTGTGTTTTGTAGGTCCCCACGGATTTTATCTTATCAACGCTAGGACCACGAGCCAAGTACTCCTGCTGCCTCTTCCCTGTGGGAACAGAGACGATTGAGCAAGCCGAAGTACTCATGCTCGAGAGCTATTGCGAGAAAGCTCAGCTCAGAGACAACATCGACATTTTAGATTTGGGGTGTGGATGGGGAAGCCTGTCACTGTTCTTAGCGGAGGTCTGTTCGACGAGTAACATGCTTGGACTCTGCTTGACTATCGCTTCCTGCAGAAATATCCAAATTCCCGGATCACGGGTCTGTCGAACTCCAAGACGCAAAAGGCTCACATTGATTCGATTGCGACTGTGAAGGGAATCAAGAACCTTACTGTAGGTGCTCTTGAATATATGTCCCGTCCACGAAGATCCCATGGATTGACGATCTCACTAGATCATCACAGGAGACGTGAATGCCTTCGAATTTCCACAGGAAACATAGTCAGTGTGATTGCGAATTCGAGGTTTCACAAGTTCTCATTCCAGCTTCGTAGTTTCGACCGGATCCTCTCAATTGAGGTTAGATTTTCTTTGCTCTATCTGGGCATGCAAGCTCAGCTGACTGTCTTAAGATGTTCGAACACATGAAAAACTACGAAGCCCTTCTGAAGAAGGTTTCTACCTGGCTCCGACCCCGTCCAGAGGCCCCAGACGCAGCTACAAAGGCTTCCTCGTCACCTAACCTTGGGTCGGCTGATGACGAATCCCTTTTATTCATCCACATCTTCTGCCATCGTTCCACGCCATATCATTTCGAAGAAGAAGACGGATGGATGGCAAAGAACTTCTTCTCTGGTTCGTAATTGTCAATCTGGAAGTAATTTCGCACTAACTGTAGACGTTTAGGAGGGACGATGCCTTCTTTCGACCTCTTCGTGCGTCGAATTCGTGCCCTCTTTTTACGCTGGGTCGATCTTCTCAACATTTTCTCTAGCTCTACTTCCAAACTCACGTCACACTGCTCAAGAGCTGGTACCTCTCCGGTACCCATTATTCCCGTACAGCCGAACATTGGCTGAAGCTCCAAGACGCGCACGCTCGAGGTATGTCCTCCCTCTTTCCACCCGTGTCGGAGGTGAGCCTGAATCTCGTTCTGTATACGTCAGAGGGTTTGAAGGTTCTTCGAGAGGATGCTGCGAACCAAGGCAAACGAGAGATTGAAGGTGATATTCTCTTCAACCGGTTCCGGGTGTTCTACCTCGCTGTCGCCGAATTCTTCAACCTTGATGGTGGCGAACAGTACGTAGTCCCACGTTCTCGGTGTCAGCGAGGTAACCTAACAATTTGCTTGGTGTAGGTGGGGCGTGGGGCACTACTTATTCAAAAGAGCCAATTAAGGGATTCTAAACACGGTCCACAGACCCACGGTTGAGGGCTAAATAGTATGCGAGCATCGTTCTGAATCTCTCAGCGCCATGAAGTACAGATCTTAGTAAATTACGCGCAGCATGACCAAACGGTGCTCAACACAACCACGAGGTTCGGCGAATGCGCAGAATCCGTTCAGATACGTCTGCAGCGTCATTTGGGAAAATAGTATCTGTCTCGATTGAGTCAGACCCGACAGATATTTCTGCAAAATCTCAAAGAAACACACACAGCCAGAGCATCAGTCTATCATTTTGACTACACATGGATCATGTTCGGAAATGTGCTGTCCTTGGAATTTTGAGTGCGGAGCGGCGAAACACGTCACGGCCCAAGGCGCTGCTCAATGAACGACACCGAACACCCATGTCATAATGATCCGGAAGATGATTAAACTGCCAGTTGCCGTTGGATTCGATTTGACAAACCACCCGATGGAGTTCGAGCCTTCGAACAGGTCCAACTAGACTGAGAGACTAGTCTCCCCAATCCAGCCCAAGAGCGTTTTTNGTTGTCTCCTCTGACAGCAGCTTCGATGGATTCTGCTAGCTCCCGAAGGGCTAGAACATCCTCGTCCAGCTCCTTTGGTTGAAATTGGGCGTCGACATCAGGTGGTGTTACACCCAGAGCCTTCTGAAGAGCTTCTTCACGTGCACTACCACGCAGATTGTCTATAGACTTCAACAACTCTGGAAGGTTTTTTCTTGTTTCGAGGATTCTTCGAACTGCAGGTGAGGTTGCTGACCGAACATTTAAGCTTCAGCGAACGGAGAAGACTTCATCGGAAGCCGTACCTATGGCCTCATATTGCCGCAATTGAAGGACCTTTGGGTCATCTCGCTTCAGCGGGTCGGGAAAGGCACTCTCTTCAGGAACATAGGGCCACTTTAGCGACGTCAGCGGACGGAGAACAGGGGGATCGGTAAGAGGCTCATCCTCCAAGGACATAGCTGGTGCGACTTCGTTTCTTTCAATACAGTTTCGCATACATCAGAACAAGCAGGAACGTACGCCTTTCCATCTCAATCAATTGGCTCTGATCAACAGGCTTCTCTTCATTAGTTGTCGTTTCTTGACAAAAACGTTCTGCCTATCACGTCAGAATCCGAAAAGAATGGTTGATAAGGAGGCAGACCCTTGTGGTGCTTGTAACACGTCACAGAGCAGCTAAGGTGGGCGTCAATAAACTTCAATCCAAGCTGAGGCCAAGAAACGTACTAAACAGCATAGCATTTCGAGCAGGTGTACTTGGATTCGTTGGTTTTGCACACCTCACAGTGCCGCGGATTTTGATTTTTCGGGGCCATTTAGAGAATTTTTATCGTGCTGGGTCCATATCTCCCTCGCCAAATGCACAGGTCCGGTCAAAGAAGATGTCAACCTCTCCGACGTCACACTCGGGCGAATGTCGGTGTTGATTGATCCCGCCTAACGCCAATGGGCAACAGAGCCAAACAACGCCGATCTCTTTCCCTTTGCGGTGCGCTGCCCCTAAACGGTAATTTGCCATCCATTATTTTCCTCTCCGTGCTCGATCTCGGCGACCCTTGGAGCTTTGACCGTGAAAACCTCTAAAATGCACGATCTGGGGTGTCTAGAGCGATTTTTTTTTGCGGAGATATTTTCTTAGAATGTGATTGCTGACGCCCAGCGATCTGAGGGCCGATGACAATCAGCTATCGGGGTGGTAGGGTGGGCCTTCCGTCATTTCGGACTCAAGGAGATTTTTGAGACAATGAAAAAGAAGAAAAAGGGGGCATCTCTCCGCCGAGGGCTTCCCCCAACCCGTCCCTTTCATTTCTTCTTTCTCCTCCGGTCTTCTCAGTTCGACGCTCGCCGACGATGCGCTTCTCCAATCTTTACCTTTTCCTCGTCGTTGCTTATAGCGCTCACACATCTCTATCTCACGAAACCGAAAATATTGCTGCAGATGCACTTCACAAGCGAACCGGTGATGGTCGTTGTGCTCCTGGAACATACTCCTCGAACGGGAAGTGCACGAATTGCGCTGCCGGAACCTATACCAAGGGTACGTTGTCTCCTTCTGGGGGGGGTGCTCAAAATTGGGTAGTGACCTTTGCCATATTTTAGAATACGGCCAGACTAGCTGTATTAAAGCGCGACCAGGATACTACGTCCCCAGCGCTGGACAGAGCACAGAAACGGCTTGTTCCCCGGGAACTTACAACACCAACGCCGGTTCCACTGGCTGTCTGAGCTGCCCACCTGGACATATGTGCCCAAGCAGCTCCATGTCCAATCCTCAGAAATGCTCTCCAGGTCGTTACTCAACTGGAGGCGTGAAGGACTGTCCGACATGCCCTGCTGGATATTTCAACAATATTCAGGGTGCCACTGAGTGCTGTGCATGCGCCGCTGGCTGGTTTAATGTGCGTCGAGTGTCGGAATAAAGCGTAATTATGGACTGATGATCTCTATATTCTCCTGACAGGCGCATGGTGGAAATGTTAATTGCCAACAGTGAGTTCCTCGATACGCATTTAATCACTTTGAAGCTGACAAGTTCAACCTTAGGTGTACCCCCCAAGCCCCGTATTGTAACCCCGGCGCTACGGCGATGAGCCAGTGCTCCTCCAAGCCCGGTTCCTGGGCACCATCCAAGACTAGTTCACAGGGAAGCAACGGCGCTTGTCGTAAGTACTGTCACCAGCGACCGTGCACTCTCTGGACGGTTCTCATATAATATTGCCTATACAGCCATTTCATACCCTCAGCCCAGTTCGCATCCTAAACGCCACATTAAGCGCACGCCCATTTGTGGGCTTAACGAGAAAGCTTGCCCAGTCTTCCGCGATTCGGAGATCGTTGACTACAATTGTGTTGACGTCCAGAGCAACTTGGAGTGTGTATTCATTTTTCTCAGATAATTTTTACTGTTGGCGTTCTAACTAGACATGTCTCTTAGATCGTGCGGCGGCTGCGTTTCGTATTCCATCGATGCGTTCCCTAGTCTCGACGGCGGTCGCGATTGCAGTGCTATTCCCTTCGTAGACGCAGTTAGCTGCGACAGTGGAAGGTGCAATATCAGTATGTTTGCATTCTCTCTTTTTCCCTCCGAATTATCATCTCTGATTCATTGTCCTCGGCGCAGAGTCCTGCCAACCCGGATACACTGTCTCCGTGGATGGGCGATCGTGCATTGCCTTCTCTACTTCATTCTTCCATGGTTAAAGGGCAGTTACGGCCTTGAATCGCGCTTTCAATACCCCAAACGCATAGCCGTCTCCAATAACTTTCTCTCTCTTTCTCTCTTTCTCGTATATGGAACTCTTTCTTCTCCGCCCTCTACCAATAGACTTGGCTTAGATTAAGTATGGCAACCGGACGGATGATGTTACTATACCTCGCTCTCTTCTTTTGGCTATATGACCTTCGGTTTTTGTCCTATGTTGATTAATATTAATGATGCTGACTTTGGGCAATGTGGGAATAACACGGCTAGCGCTCGAGACTCGAGGCCTTCGTTCGGTTTCGGTTTGTCATTGAGCACTGCCAGGACACTGTGCACCGGGTCCGACGGTTTTCGATCCATTACCCCGACCTCCCGCTCGGCGCCAAGGCTCTCCGTGCTCCACTCACTCTTCGTCTCCGTTGCCGTTCGGATTGAACTTGAAGCAGAACTCGGACCGTAGCCGCGTCTACTGGATTCGTTGTAAAAATAGTTACATAGTCAGCATTAAGCGGTAAGATATGTTCCAAGCAGTGTCCCATCATATAGTAAATAGAACCCCGCCGACGCTAAAGAGAGGAAGAAAGGGAGAAAAGGGTCGTAATAAGCGTGAAGACAGACTAGTGATACAACAATGTTTTGGGTCAAATAAGGATCATTACGAGAAACCTAGTATAAAGCAAAGGGTCCAAAGCCAAAACCTTAAAAGAGGGTCCAAATAGACATGAACGAAAGGGCCAAGGCGAGACCGGCTTTAGGAACAATTGAACCTGCACCCGCAGTTGAGCGAGAGCCTGGAGCTGTTCCCGTTCCGCCCGCAGCTGTCGAAAGCTCGGCAAAGCCGATCGATGGGGGGTTGGCTCGGTAGACAGAATAGACGTTTTTCTGGAAGGAATAATGTAAGTTTTGAATGGAAAATGATGAGACCTAGTATAGGACTCACCAGGAAAGTCGCTCCGATAACCCATGACGGTCCAGACCCTGCCGGAATATTGCTACCCATGTTCAGGTCAAAGATGGCCCCAGCACACATCCGACCGCTGGTCGTAACAGCACCAAGGTTCATATCCTCAGGTGAAATGGTCCATGACCTTCCACCGAAAGACATTGTGACGTTAACATCAGTTGAGCAAGCTGAAAACAATTGGGTCAGCTATCTGAAGATCAAGAACGTGCATAGCAAACAAGCTTACGGAACGTCCAGAATCCTTGGCTGTTCGCAGCTTGAGTGGCTCCTGGAACTTGAGCCCAAATCCTTGCGACGTCGTCTGAAGGACCACCGATCAGAGTCGTGCCAGTGTCAATCGCCGACAAGGCCGAGTTGCCTGTGGCTATGGAGACGCTTTCACCCTGCACCGTTACGCCTGGTAGATGAAGGTCGTGATCAGTACAACTGCCCGCTCCCTGAATTCAGGTACATACTTTGCAATGGAAGGAGCCAATACGAAGGCCTGGAACCAGGCATATTTAAAAATTCAATCTCTCCACTGAAAAGCGAAGAGTTCGTTCCTCCCAAAGTGAAGACACCTCCAGGAGCAGAGTCATCGCCCCTCGAGTCCGATCTCGCCAACCAGAAAGAGAACTCGGGGCTCTCTAACTGGTCGTCATTCAGCAGATTCTGCCAGAAGGGAACGCCTCCGGTGCTAGCGATCGTTTGGAAAGCGAGGCCCAAAATACCAGAGGTTTGGCCATCTAAAAGACCGCTTTGTAGCCGGTCGACACCGACTATCGACGAAGTGTCAACTCAACAATTTCGGGAAAATGATATTTAGATAATACGTACGAAAGACCTGGTTCTGAATGGTGAAGTTGGACATGGTCACAACATCTCGGTTGATTGAGCCAGCAACAGCTCCCGAGCCGTATTGGATCGTGGTACCCTGAGAGGTAGCTCGAAGTGTCGAAGATCTTGAGGCATCAAACACGGTAGTCGAAGGAGGACATGAGACGCAGGATGAGTCGGCGACCCAGAGGTCGGCTGAGCCCGTATCAAGGATTACTTGGAAGTTTTGCGGTCTGCAGAATTAGAGAAATTAGTATTCTTGTGATCTACGAGTCATCCAAGACCTCCGAACCCGAACGTCATCGCATCAAACGACTGCCAGAGCCAAGCCGGCCCCAATCATGTCAACATAGTGGATCGACGTTCCACTGGTCAAATTCCTCGTCATTGGGGCGTTACGTCATGGCTGTAGCGTCACTTCCACCAATTTACGAGGAAAGTGGTGTCGAGGCGATGCGATGCTCGGGGGGAGAGGCCCGGGGGAGAGACGGGTGGAATGCACTCACGGTGTGCCTATTGACACGGTTCCCAAGTAACTTACGTCGCCATTCTGGCCAACAATCAGCCGCCGGAAGACGGTGCTGAAAGACTGCAAAGAGACTCACCTGGTTGATCACTGGAATATTCTCCACAGCAGCCCTTCTTCGACCTGTAGATGCCCCTGCAGCTGATCCGATGCTATACTTGGCTCGTAGATTGTCGGCGGCAGCGGAGTAGTAGTCTAGGTCGTGGGTTTGTTGAGCCCGTCGTTGGAGTGGGATGTGAAAGGTCTCTGCAGCACTGGCCAACTCTGTGAGAAACAGGACCGAGAGGGTGAATGGGAGGGAGAACATGGCGGAGGGTATCTTGGTAGCAACGAGTAGTGAACGGGGAGCCAGTCCTTATAAGAAAAAAGAAGTCCGTGGGCTAGCCACGATCGTGGAATGAGAAAAGCTGGGCAAGGATGAGGTCAGGCTCCAGCAGAATGTCTGGGCACCGTCGATGCGGTGCACCAAGCTTTATAATGCCATCCTAGGCGGAAATACCCTAAGTGTAAGTAAGTATCCGAAAATACCGCAGACAATGGCTTGCGATGCAATATTAATAGGACGCAGCGACCGTTCCAATGGAAACGAACTGAATTTACATTGTACATGACTCTATTTCTCTCCCTCTTGCTGAGAGTACCAGCCTCAGGTTGGCTTGGTACTTTACGCGAGGCCTCAGAGTGTGCGCTGTGGAATTGGAGGACACGGGTTGATAAGAGGTGGATGAGCGGCCACTCACTAGTCCGCGGCTCGGCAGTGGCTTTGCCGCTCGGCTACCAGCCCGGCAAGCTCCGGCAGGCCCAATTGGGATATTCTGGGCATGACGTCAACGCCCACTCCTGGGACTCCAGCTCATCCTTCTGACATAACGTGCTGTACATGAAAGCCCGCCAAGTACTGCGCAGAAGCCAGTTTACACGTCTTTTGGACAGTACGTTCATTCACTGAAGGCCCCGTGCGCCAAGACAGCCTCGATTGGTGAGCAAAGGTCGAGGCGGTGCCCTGCGGAAAGCTGCCAGAACACCTCAACAACTGCCACAACGGTCACAAGTGGCCGTCAAATTGAGGGAATTATATCATCCCGAATCCCTATGTAGATGCCTTCAAGTTTTATTTAGACCTACAGTTTGCAACCGGTCTTTTATGATATATAAAAAGACCTCTGAGGCGGCCCTAATTTTAGATTGTTTATCGTGTACAACATGTGCACCAAAATATCGGCTGGGATTGAGCATTGTGTAGTTCCCAATGATTTAGATTAAGGGTTCATCTCACTCCCGAAGTCCCAACACTGCTCTCATCCATAGCGCCATATCCCTGAGCTCTGCCTCTGAAAACCAATGCCCAAGACCATCATACCCGACAAAGCGCAATTTGATGTTACAAGCATCGTTTTCAACATCCTTTTCTGTCAAGGGTGACCTTGAATTGACGAATTCCACCCCCAAGTCCACAGCCCACTGTTCGGCCGATTTGAGAGAAAAGGGGAATTGGACTTGCACGTCCAGCTTTCCATGCCCCCACAAGATTGGCGTGGAAGAAGACAATTGGGACTTCATCTAAAAATAAATATCGTGCGTCAGGAACTCACTTTCAGCATTAAATAATGGTAACAGAAACAATCGCATGCCGACGAACCTCGGGGACTTTCCTTCGTAAGGGAATATAACTGCTAAGTATAAACGCCCCACCGAGCTTCCTCTCCGTCGTTGTGAGCGTACGGCAGGTCACTGCCCCGCCCTGGCTCAAACCTCCAATGATGATCCTTTCGGGTGGGATACCATGTTCGGTCACCTCGATGTCGATCAATGCGTTTAGGAGTTTCGCTGCTTCAGCTAGCCCTTGTTCGTCCTCCTCCCGGTTCTCGATGTCGAAAGAGAAGCAGTCAAACCTTTCATTGATTGGGTCAGTCTTTTCGTTATTCACTGTCTGCATTGAATTTTCGATCGACATACCAGGACGGCATGACACTTCCTCTGTTTCCGGTCACACTCCGTAGGGGTCTGTGTTTTCCACAAAGGCGCACGATGGTGAGGTTTTCAAGCTCTCAATTGTATGCCTTCATGCAAAAGCCATTATCGACTTACGCGTGAGGCATAACGAACTTGATGCTATCACCCGACTTGCCCAGGTTCTGCAGCAAAGTCATCACCCCAGGTATCATCCCTCTTCCCGTGTCCCCAAGACCCTGTCAGTATAATCCGCCCGCAAGCCCGGGATATGGATCGTGCCATGAGCAAATGAGTTAGATTGGAAGTATATTTCTCGACTCACATGCAACCAAATAACCGTTGCAGTATGCTCATCTCCCTTCGGTTTGAAGAGTGTAGCATCGAGTCCAAGTACCTTCGTCGACGAGAGCCGAGCATACTCATTGGACATGTTTTTCGACATTACGGCCAAAGTTAAATTCGTCGTATCGTATCGTATCGTTCGAAATCGAATTGTAGCCCAAGGAAGTGGGTGGTAGGCTGAAGGCGAGCGGTTTCAGGGATTGCCGTAAGGCCTCATGGCTTATCTTCAAGTTCACTGATTTTATTTGGTTCACTGTTTGTAAAAATAGGTGAGTGTCAGATTCCACTCGGTTGGCTGCGCTGTGAAGGACGCAAAGAGACGAGCGACAGCCTGTGGACCGGAAAGACACAGTACATATTCGAAAGGTGAGAGGAACACAATAGAATTTCATGGACTTCAGAAGTAAGAGGTAAAAGGTACACCCTAAACGCAGAGAGAGATCTAGCAAAAAAAATACACGATGTTTAAATAAATACCACGGTCGAAACTCTCGAGCTTCTCCAACTCGACGTCAATAAACCCAGGGAACCAATTTATACCTCACCCTCCCCGCCCACTTCTCCCACTCCGCACCAAACACCCGCCTAAGCGCCTCATCCTCCTTCCTAATCCTACTCAACAACCCAACAAACGTCAATACCATCGTCAGAACGGGCATCATAGCCACCTGGCCGAGAGGTGTGCGCAGGACACCCGATTCACGGACCCACGATCCCTAATGCAAAAAGGTACCACGGAAATATCAGATAAAGATGAAACAGCAAGAATGGAGTGGAAAGACAACCAATCACCTCAAACGCATGACACCCAAAAAACCCCACAACAAAACATAGGATACCCGTATAGCCAGGATGCCTAACCCAAGCATACGGACCCGTCGTGACGAGCTTGTGGTCCCTCCTAATCGTCATCTCGAACGTAAATAAATGCCCGAGAGCTCTGTATGATAGGATTCGTATGGCGGCCCCGAGAGAGCTGAGGAGACAGCCTACGACGAAGAGGGGTGTGAGCTTGACTTTATTTGATACCGCCGCCTCTTCCAGGTATAGCGAGAGGTGGTCTTTGGAGTTGTCGCTGGGGAAGAGGAGGAGGGGGGAGGTATAGGGACGGAGGAAAGAGAGCTCGGGGACGCTGGTGGAGCATATGAATAGGATTTCGAGAAGGGATAGGGTAACGCAGAAAACCTGCGTTATGTATGGCACAGTTATAGCGGCGTGCAGTGCATGTGGATGCAGAATGACATGGTATAATAATCAAAGGGTGAACGGTGAATATAAAAGGTTTCGGACATGAGTACCGTCCACTCACCCGCACGAATTTAGCTCCCCACCGAAGCTGAATCAAAAACTCCCAGCTCGTTGAAGGTGCCCTCTCAGAAGAGCTAGGCGGAGGATGGGGCGGGGTCATGCAAATGCGAGCTGAAACGCAAAACATGAGAAGCAACGGAGCTTTGAGTATCTGAGCCATCCTTTGTTAGTTGGGAACAGAAAATTCGAAACGATTTATCCTTCAAAGCAGATGCAATCTGGTTTTTATAATTCCCAACCAGCTATTACCGACATCTCATCTTCAGCAGGTACGGACCGCTTTCCTAATCCCGAGCAACCCGTTGCGGGGATCCCCCATCAAGTATAGTCATTTCCCATCCCCATCCTTCATCCTCTGAGTCAACCAACGCCGGGAAGAGGGTTCGGTTCGAAAGGTTTTGGAGATTGGATTGTTGGATCGGATACGAAGGCACCCACAACCACCAGATCTATCGAGCACTCAATTATTGACCGTACCCGCTGTTTACGCAGAAGAAGGCGATGTCGGCCAAAGTCATCGAGCGCGGCGGTCTTACCGTCGCGATCTCTGTCAGCAGCGCGCTATGGATGCCGCCCAAAGCCAAAAGGTTTCAGATGCATCCAAGCCTCCGAGGACCCTTTTGCAAGACTTGGAGATCGACGAGGTATGCGAAACCCTGCTGGCCTCGTGGAGAATGCACCAGCCAAGAAAAGGTTCAATAACCTGTTGGGACAAGGAAGACAGGGCGGAACGAACGAAGGCAAGCATTTTTCATGACGGTCTCTTGCAAAGAATCACAGATGCAGCGGGGGTACGATCCTTCTCTGGTCATTGGTGAAAGGAGAGAGAGATGCGTTGCCGTTGCCGAAGGTTACCTAATGAAATGTACTCCGCTCTCCCTTCGGGAGGAAACGAGTTATGTGCACAGGGTTGCGTCCCCTCGGTAGATGATAGTTTCCGCCAAAATCTATTGTGATATGCAATGAGCGACTACTGCAGCGGTGGTACGGGGATTAAGGTAGTGGGATATCAAGTGCGGGTGTGGTAATCTCAAACCGATTCTGCAAATAAGAAGTTTCGAGTTGAGTACACGGTATGAATATGGAAGAGAAGGCGGAGAACGAGAACTTACGCGTCAACACGTTGTTCAGCTTGGTGACGCGGGACTGCGCGCTGAGATCAATGGTCTTGTCACCGAAGTCCACAATCAAACCGCCGAGAACAGTGGGGTTAACCTAATATTCAGGAGCAATTAGGGTTCGGTGCTCAGGGCCGAGACGGGCTTGGAGAATATTGACTGACCTTGTTGGTAATTTTGACGACCTTGGCCTTCTGTGCTGCCTGGGACGCCTTGAGAGTGGTCTCGAGACGGGTGAGGACATCCTTTGGCAGAGCGGCAGCGGATGTGACGGTGACGGTCAACTCTCCCTTGTGCTCGGCATAGAGCTCATTGAAGCCCTCAATGACACCCTCTGTCTCGCCCAGCCTTCCATTTTCCGAGAGCAAGGCCAGCAAGTTCTTGGTGATTTCGGAAGTCTGGTCCTTCTTCGCGCCAGTGCCCTCAACCTTGGACAAGAGGCTCTGGATACCCTTTTCGCGCTCTGGCTGGGAGAGGGTGGGGTTTGAAATGAAGGTGGCAGTTTCAGGCTGGGTCTTGATGGTGTTGGAGATGGTGGAGAGCTCAGCCGCGACCTTGTTGAGGGTTGCTGGCGACTTTGCGAGGGCAGCACCGAAGACAGCCTTTGAGTACTTGGAGGCAATGGTGGAGGCAGCACGACGGCTGAAGCCTTGGGCCACAGAGACAGAGCGAGCAGCGGAGGTGAGCAACATGTTTTGGAGTTGACTTGGACGAGGGAGACGGTGAGCAGCCAGCAAAAACTCGGCCTCTCTCGGGTTACGGGAATTTCCGGTTTAGGTATCGTGGTAACTTTCCATTGACGCTTAAGTTGTTCTCCAAGGTACAGCTGCTATGTTCCAAGAGGTACCAAGTCTCGGGCCGAGCCAGGGTCTTTTGGCATTCTATTTTCCTTCTGGTCACTGAAATGTCCTGCGTGCCAAAATATGAACGCGTTCAAGTCGGTACTACCGTTAAAAATCCGAGGTCTCCGTCAGCGCGCTGCGGGCAGCCAAGAATGGCCCCAGACCNGCGCGCTCCAGGTTTCAAATTTCAGATTGCAGCAATCAGCATCAATATGGGTCTGTAATATGCTGTTAGTCGTGCGATATCCTCATGGGCTGCAATGTCTGTATTGCATGCCGAGGCAGCGAGGCAGAGAGGCAGAGCTATGAATATGATGGGCTCCCATAATAGTCGCCAAGTCCGATCACTGACGCTCTGCCTAAATATCGCCCGGTCTCTCATTCGACATGATTTGTCCCTCCCTGCCTCCCGGTCCCCACGCACTCTGCTCCATGAGAGGCCCAGCCCAGAGCACTATTTCCTTGTAGATTCGAATACAACGCAAGAAGTCTCTCTCACATCCACAAGGACGCTTACTACACGACAAAAAGAGAACAATAGAACTTTGTTGTGTTCTTCGGCTTCGGTGCGGTGCACAATGCAGCTGGCTATATTATGTCTTTCTGATCCACTTATCAAACAGAAGGGCCCCATCTTTCTGCGCCCCGCCGCTTCGTCTTCTCATCTTCTGCCATGTTCTCCTCCCTCGCCTGGTCGCGAGCGAGCTTCATCTTCCTCCTTTTCTCTCTGTCGTCCTTCACCCATGCAAGGGAGGACTCAGTATGTGCGTACTACGTCATTTTCTCATTTTCTACCCTGCTAAGCCCGACCCTCTCCACAGTTACATCGTCTGTGACATATTGCAATCCTCCAGATACACTCCTTATCTCGAGATTCGAAGTGGCCTACTTCGCGCACAACCAATCCGTGTCGTTCAACGTGTCTGCGGCCAGTGTGGTGCGTGCCGTTTCCACCTCGTCCACGTCGCTTTGTTTGACCTTTGCTCTTGTTTCAGCAACCTGATGTCAACGTCACCGCCAACCTTTTCCTCAATGTCTACGGGATGAAGCCCGTCAACCTTACCCTCGATTTCTGCAATATCCTTGGCGGTGCCCTTTGTCCCCTCCCCATGTACAACTTCACCGGTGCAGATTCGATCACTCTACCAAAGTCTTTGGATGTCGCTTCACGAATTCCCGCAATCGCGTTCAAGATACCAGACTTGGAAGGCTTTGCGCAGCTATCTTTGACTGACGTCAAGACCGGAAAAGTCAGAGCCTGCGTGCAAGCAACACTCGCTAACGGATGGTCCACACATCAGAAAGCTGTCGAATGGGCGACTGGCGGGATAGCCATCGCCGCACTGCTCCTTTCGCTCGGCGTGTCTGCATTGGTTGCAGACGCTATCCCCCCATTCCGTTTCCTCGACCTCATGTCCCTCTACCAGACTATTGGCACCAGCGCATTACTCAGCCTCAACTACCCCTCCATTTATCGCGCATTCACCCTAAATTTCGCCTGGACGCTCGGACTATTCCCAACCTCGGAATCATCACCAATCCAAAATTCTATCAATAGGATGCGGCATCTTACCGGGGGTCGTTTGGCTGATTCCAGCTCAGGATCCGCAGTTCAGTTCGTAAACCGGCGTTTGAGTCCGTATAACAATGCTGCTGCTGCGCCGCCCTCTCTACCCTTGACCGACCTGTTCAAGCGCGAGGTTACCAACTACGCCAAGCGGTTTTCTGAGCTCGCTGCTGCTCCACCTTACCTCCCCGATGCTGTTTCGCATCTGGCCAAGAGGGAGACCATCAAGGGAGAGGTGCAAACAGTAACCTCGGATTCATCCAATGTTTTGCAAGCAGGCCTTCCGATTTACGTCAATTCCGTGAATGTCTCGACCTCCAACGCGTTCATGACAGCATTCTTCTGCGCCTTGATGCTTTTCGCTGTCGGTATGGCGGTGCTCGCTATCGGATACGGTGTATTCGTTCTGTTGAACAGAAGACGAGCGCAAACGCAAACGGAGAAGAATTCTGTGGAACCCCCGTTCGACTACCTTTCTTTCGCTAGGTCATGGATTCTTCGTCTCGTGAGTTTGCCTTCATCTCGGTTTTTTGGATGTGCCATTGACATTGATAATATTTTTAGGTTCTAATTTCTTCCATGCCGCTTTTCATTTTCATTTTCTATCAATGGACATTGAAAGACTCGTGGCTATCCATTCTCCTTTCTGTCTTTACCTTGGTCGCGCTTCTCGCGGCCATCGGATGGCCCACATTTACGACACTCCGGTCTGCGAAGAGGAGAGGAGGTGCATCGGAGCTGTATGCTCCGGATGAGAAACATCTCCTTGTCAACGCACCCCTCTACGCCCAATACCGAGTCCAGCGATATTACTTCTTCATC
Organism: Candolleomyces eurysporus; assembly: GCA_027579435.1. Taxonomy (NCBI): domain Eukaryota; kingdom Fungi; phylum Basidiomycota; class Agaricomycetes; order Agaricales; family Psathyrellaceae; genus Candolleomyces; species Candolleomyces eurysporus. The sequence goes on along the minus strand of JANBPK010000846.1, from coordinate 171,131 downwards.
GTAACTCTGGTCGCCATGATCCTTCGTGCGATTTTCATCGCGTTCGCCAAGTCAAGTGCAGCGGCTCAGATCGCGTTGGTCGTGGCCCTCGAAGGATTGGTCGTGATCTCATACATCGTCCTCAAGCCCTACCCGACAAGAGGAGGCGATGTCTTTGGCACCTATCTCGCCATTGTGCGCCTGGTGTGCTCTGGGTTGATGATCGCCTTCCTACCATCCCTCAGCGTCTCCCCGATCCCTCGTGTCGTCATTGGAGCTGTTATCGCAGTCATCTTCGCAGTCGCCGTCGTCGTCACCATCATTAACCTCTTCCTAAACTTCTTCCTTCTTGCTCGCAACGGATTCCGACCACGACAACAAGAGGTCTCGGACAACGATTCGTCGAGTTCGTCTGACAGGTCAGGCTCACGGTCAGATGGGTCGCTGTTGGAGAAGGGAGTGTTAGCGAAGGTAGAATCTTCACCTCAAACGGACTCGAGCGTCGATATCACGCCAACGACTGTACATCTCCGACCGCTCAACCCGACTCCAGACCATAGCACGCCTCTTGACGCGTCTGTCCTTCAACCTTTCCCTATTTCGCCGACGGGGACTACGGTATCGACGATGGAGCCACCTAGTCTGTATTCCAGGGATTCGGGTACGCTGACGATTGGATCGGTCTTGCCAAGGCGATGGTCGTTCCAGCTGTCGCACCCGAACTCGCCTGCGGAATCTAGTGCGCATGGTTATAGTGGCACTGGCAGTCCGAGGGATGGGGACTCCATGTTTTTCAGCGGGTCGTCTCCGGGGCATACGCCTGAAGGAAGTGCTGGGTATCTCAGTAGGCGGACGTCGGAGTCGAATTCGCCGAGCGCTTGGAAGCCTGGGTCGAGGCCTGAGTCTAGTAGCAGTGGAGGACACCTTACAAGGTCGTCGTCGACAAAGGTGATACAGGCTTATCAGCAGAATCATGATCGGATTCCGGAGGATTCGAGTTCATGATTTTGATATGGACCTATTTTCTCTTTCTTTCTCTTCTGAGTTTACGTTTCGCATCCCTTTCCTCTCTTCACGATAGCCTTTCAGTTTCTTGCATTGCATCGATCTTCATTTTCACTCTTATTCTTCACGACGCAATTAGCACATACTCATTTCATGTCATCCACACTCACTCACTCACTCATCTGCATCTCGCATCTTTTTTAGAATAGATAAACCAATCTGCATTCGGTTATTTTTATCTTATTCTACTACACTCCTTTTATTTTTGTCGTTTATTATACCTATTATGCCTTCTGACTAGCTATATATCCTTCCTTCTCACAAACTGTATCAATTGAACGAAAGAGCATCTACTCTCACCGCACCACGCCGTACTTAGAAACTGCGGAATTCCTTGTATCAATAATATTTTACATAAATGATCAGAAAACGAACATTCTTACTATCAGAAAGCGGTGTAACATTTCCGAGGTGCGCAGCATAACGAGATTGTGATTTATAACCTAGGGCCCGAATAGCATCGGCGGCTACTAGGCCCATCTGCCCCCCTTGGGTTTGCTTTGACGCGTCTGATGGCGGTGACGCGCCTTGCTTCGAGTCACATGACGCAGATCACGCTTCAGGTCCCTGCGAAATGTATTCTGGAATCGGGCTCCGTTATTCCGTTTCCGATGATGCTTCCTCCTTCACTCAACGGGACCTGGTCCTCGCGCTGCCGACACTCCTGTATTCATGCTGCCCGAGCAAGTCTAGCAGTAGCCAGGAAGGGATGTAGAGGACAGGCTAAAAGGTTCGCGAGCTCAGCGTCAGCGTCCTCGTCTTCGGAAGGCAGCTCGCCGTCGCCGTACCCTTACCCTCCACACCGGAATCCTACCCCGCACCAGATTTTCCATTTACCGAGGAATGCGACTGAGGCTGATATAAAAGCTCGATGTACGTGCGTTCTCCTTCCTCCTTTTCCAAAGTACCTCAAAACCTGACGCAGAACACCCGCTCGCTTCTACTGCCACTAGATTTCGACCTGGTCAGGATATACCACCCTGACAAAGCCTCAGACGTCCCACCGGATATCGCCCATTCACGGTTCCAGGCTATAACCCGTGCTTATGATGTACTCCGCGGGAAGGCTGCGTCGGGCTCAACGGATGACGGCTCTCCTGCGAACCCGTCTGCGGATTTGAGATACCAAACGACGGCTGCTTGGCGTGCTGCTCATCGGAAGAGACAGCAAGAGCTCTATAGCAGTGGGGCTGTCGATGACAAGTGGAAGGATAGGATTATCATGTTTGGGGTCGTTTCGGTGGGTCTTTCCGAATGGGAGAACTGTGCCAAGTTGAGCTAAACTACGTGCAGACGATTGTGTTCGTGATTGCGAATACTCTGACGACGAGGAGAGAGGTGATGGCTGAGGCTCTCAGCCGGACACGGGAAATCAGCACTTTCCAGAAGGAACAGAGGCAGCAGCTGCGTATAGAAGAAGATGCAAGGCTTGCAGCTGAACCTGACCCTGGCGATTCTCGGAGGCTCAAACCGCAGAGCTGACCACATCTCTCCTCTCTCTTTTGGGCTCGTCCCCTCCCTACGATATGGATGACTGTCGACGACACCGGGCGACGGCTGCAAGATAGGAAATAATTATATTTGATCACTACAAACGCACCATTGATTATGTCTACGTTGCAAGGGAGACTTGGTATAGAAATTAGAAGTACAACCCTGTCCAGCCGCCGGATTCTACGACCATCGTATCCCCCCCNATCCGCACTACCACGGATATAATTCCACTGAGCTCCAGTATCCTCGACCTTCGTCACTGCACCCAAAATCGTCGAGCTCTTCGAGTTGAGAGCGATCTTGCCATTGAACTCGGACTTTGCGTATCGCAGGTAGACGTCCCCATTCTTTGCCGAGATATGACGGCTCTCGATGGGTCGCTTGGACGCCTTGTCGGTGACATAGAAATATTCTGAGCGGCCAGAACCACTCGCGGTGTTGAGCTTCGCAACCTTTGCTGTACCGGTGGGGTCGTGGCTCTGGGTGGGGTGAATTTTGATGTTGGCCACGGCGTCGGAGCGCTGTGTGCTGATTATAGTGTTATCACCGACAGAAACTTCGCCGACCACCCATCCTCTGTACACTTCGAGATACAGTTCATCCGAAGCGTGGAATCCAGGCTGGGGAAGGATCAAGTTCTTCTCGTCGTTGGTGAAGAGAATAACAGAGAGTCGTTGAACGTCGAGATGCGCTTTCTCGTCGAACTTGACCTGGACCGTTGTGGTACCGCGGACGTAGAGTTCCTTGACGTTCTTGGGTACGGCAAGGACGATGTCGTACCGGATGCACATCGCTCCAGAAGCGACATCCGCCTTGCTGATTGAAGGCGTGTTGACTTCCAATCGGGAACCAAAATTGGATTCGTCGACTTGCAAATTCACCAGATCCATCAAGACTTTGTCTGTGCCCTTCATGATGACCTTGTACGATAGCTCGGTGGCATTGTCCGGCGCGGCGGTGAGGGTCAATGTACCCACACCAGATCCCGCGATTTGGATTTTGTGCGCGCCTGCGGGGGCCGGGACGGTGAACATGTCACCATCAGGAGCATCCTTGTAGTAGGTCGCGGCATGGTCGCAGCCTAGATCTTGTCCAAAGACAGGCATGCCCTCCAGTCCTGTCGGGGATGGCTATCATGTACGGAGTCAGGGTGGTACCAAGGCGGAAATAGTCGGCATAGAGAAACTAACCGTCACAGCCCATCTCGCGAACTTGAAGATACCATAAACCGTCCAAATCGCGAGAACGAAAGCAAAGGCTTTCCAGAACAGAGTGCAACTGTGAAACACGCGGAGAAATATATTTTGAATAATTGATCAGTTTGAGGAGATGATAGAAACGTACTCGATACCGCAGCAGACACAGCAACCGGTGGATTTCTTCTTCTGCCGTCTTACGCGAATATTGGTATCAAGGAGGGCAGCGTCGTCCTCGTCGACACCACCTGCCTCAGCATCCCCACGAGGGAGAGAGCTATCAGGAAGCCGAACCCTGGCTTCAGGATCATCGCTGGCTACAGCGCGGTCTGTGGAATAGTATCATTGTCAGTGCATGGTGCCCAGAAAGAACCGTCTTGGAAAGGGTAGTTCAAGACTCACAGTCGTCCCATTCCTTCTTCACCCTGAGCGCCGTCCAGACGGCAGCAACGGTCCCCCAAAAGCTAAATCCACGACCAGAAGACATGGTTCCTCCTTGTTATATCCCGGCGGGCGTTAGTTGGACCCGTCAAGAAACTTGAGAGCGTAGGTAGAGATCTCCGAGTGGCTTCTTCAACGGAAGCTCGGAGGGAGGCGAAGGAGTGACAAGGGAGAGAAAGCAAAGGAACGTAACGATTGATTTGGTCGAACAATTTATGAGAGGGACGTGAGCATCCCAGCCCTATATTAGAACGGGGAAATGATACCGCCTTTGCGGTAAGTCGTTGCCTGATCTCCGACCAGTAGTCATCCTTTGTCCCTGGCGGGATGATGAGTCTGTGAGACCGCATCCCGGAAGTACTTTCCGCCTGCGCGTATTTTGGGAACCTCAGCGCTGAAAAAGCGACCTGATTCGGATGCAAGTCGAGGCTCGCTGGGCCTCTGAAGGCTTCTGGAGGTCACTGAGGATCGCAATACCTGCAGCTCGAAGGTCAGAATGCGGTTAGATTACAGTCATTTGTGAAGACGGATGATGATGGCCACTTTGCTTCCGAGCGACTCACCTGAATTTGTCGTATACTCTCCGTTTCATGATGAAATTACGTTGGGGGAGCTGTAACGAGCAGTGTGAATCAATATTGCCTCCTTACGGTACGTGTCATCTTGAGATTGGATTCAGAGCATGAGGGCTGGAGTCAAGATGAGGTCCATCATTCCGGCCGAAAGTGTGCCACTGAACTTGGCCTGCCACAATTAAGACTCCACACCCGTACCTTTTCGGCCAAGCGATGTTCGGGCTACATGCTTTTGGAAGAGTAGGTCCCGTGGATCATTGGAGAATTTTAGCCTCTGGCTCCAGTGCACAGGGCCATGAGATCAAAAGCATATAGATGGTATAGACAAGCTGCGGATAGAGCTGTACAGAGATACAGATGGACTCGTAAAGGATATGTCAGGTACATACACCCTCCCCCAAAGGAGTTACAGTGCATACAGCAGAAGGTATCAGATAAGTAAAAGATGCAGAGATCATATGATACAAGGTCAAGGAAGGCCCATCTCCTCATGCCAAAGAGCCCTAAAGGAAGCGCTGTCAAAAATAGGCACACAAAAAACGGACCGGAGTACTGACCATAGGATCCCAGGGAGGCAGAACAACTGGGTTACCCGACTCGTAAACCTGAACCAGTTCCTTCGGCGCCAGCGCTTTGGGAACAACGACTTGGTACACGAATCTATCACAGGATCTCTCAGTCCGACTATCGGTTGGAAAAAGTTGACAGAAACGCACTCGTTAAACCACTCGTCAGTCATGATGAAGTAACCGTGGTTGCCTGATGATTCACCCCAAGAGTTCTCGACTTTGTAGCGAATAGGTTTGCCTTCGGGATCAAGGTGAACGCCAGAGATGACCATGGCGTGGGTCATGGAAGAGTCGCAGACTTGCAATCGCTCTGCTTTGGTCAAGCCAAGTTTGATATCGAAAGCATTCTGACCGGAAATGAGCTCGGGCCAAGAAATCGGAATGAAAACCAGCGTACCTCGTACTCGTACAGAGCGGTGTCCATGATCCCAGATCCGCTGTCAGAGAACTTTCCAACGTCACAGCCGAAGAACACAGGTTGGCCAGCTTTGATCATCTAGTTTTGGCATTTAGAGGGAGATCAATCACTCTTCAATGTACTCCTCACCTTGATTATCATCGCCTTCATGTTCTCAATCTTGGTGTTGACATCTAGAATAGTTAAATGAATTGATGGTAATGAAGAGAGGTGGTCGGATGAAACTTACAGAGGATCGGTCGACCACCCCAGATGTTACCGAGCTTGTCGACGGTATACAATGTCTCCAGCTCATTCCGAGGGTCATTGATCAACGAGAAGGACTCGGAGGGCTGGAATATTAGCATCTTCATGAGTTTATTACCATCACAGTCTTTAAGAATATAATGCCACTTACGGTGTGTGGTTTGGTTCCGAATTGCTCGAAGTACTCCTTGGGGGAGCCCTCCCATCGTCCGGTCTTCTCATCCTGGTCGAGGTACTCCCAGACAAACCTCTTGTTCGGGTTAGGTGGGACACCGAGGGTGGCAGTCATGATCAAGTAAATTTCCTTCATCAATTCTTCCTTCTGAGCACGCAAAGTAGCGATGACCGTGTCTTCCTTGATGGCTGCATTTCGAAGGGCTTCAGCTTGCTGTCGTAGGATAAGGGCATGCTCTCGCAGCTTGGTCTTGAGAAGGTTGTTCAGAGGTCCGGACAGAGATGAATGAGTAGACTCCGGGTATAGAGATTGAGGAACCAATCCATAAGTTTCCAAGAGGTTAACGGCCATGTCCCACTGGCCACCGTCAGAGATAAGGTCTCCGGAGAGGTGTTGGACGAGGCGATCGTCGAGGGGCAGGTCCGAGTGTTGAATCATAAGCTCCAAATAATAGTTGGCTTTGTTGAGCTTGTCCCAAAAGAAGAGATAAGACTAGCAGGCGCACGATATCAGCTACCGCCTCGGGAAGCGAACAGATAGTGCCATACCTGCGAAAGCTGGAAGTCCTTCAGCTTCAGCTTCTTCATAATGTTATACCGGATAACATTAGTCGTGGCAAATAACCAGCATCTGCCACTGCTCTTCTGGTTGGTGACCGGACCCGTCTTGAAATCCACCACATTGTTGAAGATATGTTGGTCTGTAATCCTCGCAGAACGTGAGGAAAGCACCGTCCGGATATCACTTTGCGATAGGATGGTCCTTGCCAGCTGCACCTTTGAGTTGCTCGCTGCTTCATTCTCCCATGAAGCAATGTGACTCAAGGCAAGCTTTCCATCTCCGGAAATGGGTGCTGCCAACTGGAATTCGACAACAGGGGCTGTCTCGCCAGATTCCCCTTTCTCGTTCTCGGGAAAGTTGTAGTTGGTTGGGGTGGGGATAAGGCTCCTCGAGGATTGCTGGTTGCCCATGGTGGTTCGATATCAAGAGTGACAATGGCAGTGCGGTGCTGAGCGCCCCCGAACAGTGAAACGAGGAGTGCCAAACGAGTTTATCAGCCAGCTCCGAGCCGGCCGCTGCCGGCAATGCTCTTCCATGGCTCGAAACCTCGGATACCACCACATTTTCTTCCAACCCAACTGTGGAAGACACAATTTAGCGCCAGGCTTCAAATTTGAGAAATGCTCAAGGAGGCCCCTTTTTCAGAGAACCTGTACATCTTTATCCCTGGGACGGCTCCAGCATCGTGATCGCCACGCGAATTTTGACGGGCTCTACGCAGGACGAGCTCCCGTTCCCTGGTCATGAAAGCTTGGGTTTGAAGTGAAGATTCTGTCACGGATTGCACTTTCATTCCGAGTTTGAGCGCGCCCCTGAGTGGACTCGCAACAGCCGCCAAGGAATCAATGCATCACGGGGACCTACAGCGTGACGCCAATCAGGCTTTCCCCACCTTTAAATGCATACTACATAACCGGTTAACTTGAATCCCGACCTGCTTCAACCTCCAATTCAACATCCCTTTCAAGATGGGCGTGGGCCGTATCTTGCTCAATATTCTTGTCGTACTCGCCGCTATTGCTGGGGGTTTCTACCAGCTCAGGCTCAAACCGATTCTGGTCAAGTTCGGTCAAGGTCGAGTTATAGATCCCAGAGGCAATACAGATTGCACAACGGTTCCAGAGCTCAAGGCATGCGAGAGTGCGTTATGGACGCCCCCTAACAGACATTCTTTCTACTAACCATTTAAATTTTTCTTGCAGAACTCGTTCTTCACCAGCCATCCGGTGTGGTCTACTTGGCATGTTCCACCCAAGAGAGTCGTCCCCACTGGCTGCCCAATGCGCAGCGGTTTAACGCGACAGGTGCTTCACGTACAGACTACGTGGCTACATACAACCCGCAGTCTGGAAAGGTCACCAAACTAAAGACTGTCAACTTCAACAGCCCGAGGGGACTGTCGCTTCACGGCATGGATGTCGTCGCCTCCTCCTCGAACCCCTCAGAGCTCTGGGTCTACTTGGTCAACCACCGTGAACCCCTGAGTGGGGACCCAAAGGTCGTCGGAGCAGACTCCTCTGTCGAAGTATTCAAGACAACTCTTGGGGGATCGACTATGGAATATGTCAGAACCGTCGAGGACCCTCTAGTCCTGACCCCAAATGACCTCACTGGAACCCCTGACGGCAAGGCCTTTTGGGTCACCAACGACTATGGAGTCAAGACCGGTTTGGTGAGCATCTTCTCGCGTTCAAACAGAGCACTGTTCAGTTCTGACCAGTCATCACACACCCCGATGTAGATCAGAGATTTGGACCTTTTAGGACGAGCCACCACGTCAGTCGTATACTGCCACGAAACTGAAGGGTGCAAGTACGCCATTCAGAACATGCATGGCAACAACGGGATCGCTCAGGCACCCAACGGGACATTTTACGTCGTCAATTCAATCGGTGGCCAGCTCACTGTCCTTGAGAAGCAAGCGGACAACACTCTGGTCATTACGGACGTTATCGAATCGGGTACGGGGGATCCTTCCACGTACTTTGCCAAAGGATTATACTAACGAATTATCAGATCGCTCAATGGATAACGCTTCTGTTGACTCTGAAGGACACGTTTGGGTCGCAGGTACACCCTCCCCTTTCTACTCGCACGCAACTACTTTACTCATACTCCCATTACAGGTTTCCCAAAAGCCTTGGTTCTTGTATATGAGCACTTTGCGAACCCCACCAAGGTCGCCTCGCCATCTACGGCCTTCCGTTTCTCTATCAACACGGGCCCAAACTCGTTTTATGGACAGAAATTCAAAGTTGATCGGGTATGTGAAAGATCCTCGTTCACCCTCTCCGTTGCTTGCCACCGTATTACATACCGTGTTCTGCGTAATCCTCCAGATGCTCATCCTCGTCTCAACTCACAGGTATTCGAAGATGATGGTTCCTTAGCGTCCGGTATCACTTCAGTCGCATACGACACAGAGAGGAATCGGCTCTTCATGCACGGTAAGAAAGCGCTCTGCTCTTCTTGAACAACGTTTGATCGTTGCCCTCTTCTAGGCCTCGCTACCCCACAATTAGTTATCTGTAAACTTTGACCTCGCATGGCGGAAAAGTAGCTCGAAAGATCTATCTATTAGTGATATAGCCCACACGTACTCACGGTCCTGCCCAATAGCCAAAATTTCCGATCCAAAAAATTGTATTGGATTTACTGAGCCTAGGCATGAAGAACTCCGGAAACACAGGCGGGATGTGAGAGGTAAAGAAAGTATCATTTTGCATGCTGTCATAGCGCGACATAGATAATACCCATAGTGCATGAACGAGAAAACAGCTTCTCCAACGTGAAACGTGCTAAAGGAGGGATGTTGCTTAATCCCAGCCGCTGCCGCCACCAGTGTTATCGGCACCCCATCCACCACCAGCAGTGTTGGTTGGTTCAGCAGACCAGTCGGTAGGTCCAGCATTGTGCTCGGCGGACCAGTCGAGAGCACCACCTGTGTATTACATGTCAGGTTCTGCGGTTTTACATTTGAAAAATGTCGCGAACCTTCTGCGACCAAGGCAGGGTTGACACCCCCAGCTTGAGGTGCGCTGGAAACGTCCCACTCTGAAAGACCAGCAGGGGCCTCCTCGGCAATACCACCGGCAATAGCGGCCTTGGCAGCAGCCTCCTCTTGCTGTTGCTTCTCGACCTCCTCAGCGTCTCGGTAGAAGAACATGTCGACCATGACATTCCAGCCGTCGGCACTGCGGGGGATGGTGCCACGGAGGCGAAGGACCTCACGGGCGAGCAACCACCAGATAAGACCGATCGAATGCTTCGACTTGTTGTTCGTGGGGATGGCAACGTCGACGAACTTCAAGGGAGCATCGGTATCGCAAAGAGCGATAACGGGGATGTTGACATAGGAAGCTTCACGGATAGCTTGGTGGTCAACACGGGGATCGGTGACAATGATGAGGCGAGGCTCCTTGAACGATCGGGTAATGTAGTTGGTGAAGGAACCGGGGGTGAAGCGACCAGCGATGGCTTGAGCACCAGTGTTAGCAGCAAATTTGAGGACCGCACGGTGGCCGTATGGGCGAGCAGAGATAACGCAAACGTCGTTGGGGTTCTCGACGGCGGCAATGATACGAGCAGCGAGAACAAGTTTCTCCCAGGTCTTTCCAATGTTCAAGATGTGGATACCTGTCGTAATTAATCGATTTTCTGCAAGAAAATGAGGGCGAACAGAACGTACCATCAGCCCTTCGCTTCCAGACATAGGGTTCCATCTGCTTATCGCAGTTTTTGGTGCCAATGTGGCATTGGGCGGCCAAGAGGAGCTGGATATCATCCTCGGTCGCGCTTAAGACGGATGGGAGTTTCGACGACATGTTGCGAGACAGAACCTGGAGAGGATGTGATCAACACTCGCCTGAGCTACATCCAAACGATACTGGCAGCATCCAGCCAAGTTTTCCACCCTGTGGATCCATTCCTTCGCTGTACGCCGCAACAAGGACATAAACTAACGTACCGTGAAGCTTTTGGTTGCTCGAGGTCGACGTGCACGACGTTCACGGGCGTTTCTTGGGGATCTGGTGGATGCCGATGTCCACTAGCAAGCCTGCCAAATCCGTCAGATCCCCTTTCTCACGCTCCGGAAGGCCCTGGGCCTTAGCACTTCTCTCTTTTCCATCCTCACATCATCTGTTTCAGAAACGGCAAAAATCCCTATTGATACTATGGATACATCATGGTTTTTTACAGTATGTTGGGTAAGTAATTATGATATGTCCTTGATTAACTCTACTCCACCAATTGCGAAGGATTTACTACAAGCAGGTTCTCGGCTATGGTCGCCATGATCTGTCCCTTGAAATCCCTCTGATGATATCGTTGTGAGTTGTACTGTAGTAAGATGATCTGTATACCGGTATACAGATCTGTTGCTCTGTCCGAATTTTTGAAGACTAATAATCAAACGACATCCCTTTGCGGACTTGTCAATTCTGTTCTGCGTATCGTGTAAGTGCTACTCACCACGCAAGCCACGATAGAAACAAACCAACTACACATAGCACTACAATTCAGTCAATATAAAAGTTACAACGAAATAAGAAACTTACGAGTTAGCAATGGCCGCGTTCTCGTTTTGCCACGCGGTTGCTACTACAGTGGCAATCGTCATACCTAATTAAGCTCCTAGTTCATCTCATCGCGTCAAAGGTAACAGGAGGAACACGCACTTAGAAGTATAGCGAAAGCCAGCACTCCATCTCTTATTGTGACCATCACTATTGGCTCCCTCCCCCAGCCGAGCTGGAGAGCTTGCCTGTATTTGCTGATGGTCAAAGCCAAGACAGTGACTTGGGAAAGGATCACGGCACCCCTTCAAAGTTACGAGGTGGTTAGCTCGCGAATTTCGTTCTGATGCCGAGAGTAAGCCTCACCCGAAATACGCATAAGCACGGGAGTTCCTGGACAAGTACATCTCCAGGTCGAAGCTGGACCCAGGATTCGTGAGGAGAATGCCGAGAATCAACGAGCCCACTTCGATGAAAACCAAGACCAAAAATATGAAACATATTAAATAGCGCTTTTGATATAAAGCATAGACTGGTGTCCAACAGGTTAACGCTGTAATCGATGTCCTAATGAAAATAAGACTGACCTCTGGCCATGAGGACGAATTCCACGGTCAACATCAACGCACCTCCCACCCCAACTTGGGACATGTACCACCTTTGCAGTATCGCGGGTACCATTGGCGAGTGGGTCGATATACAGAAATCCACGACCCTGTTTGCCCTGCAAGTGGAATCGGTCGTCAGCCCGGCCAATGGTCGTTTGACTCGCAGTGCAAAATAGTACGAACAGCTGTACCCCCAACGCAAGGTAGCGTATGAACAAGAATGCCCATTTGATCCAGGCATATTTAGGTTTCCTAGTGTTCTGTAATCAGTTTCTGGCTTTGGCCAAAGCTCCAAAATAAAGAAACTCACGACCAAATGACTTCCACCTCGTCCTCAAATGTAATAAGATGTTCGAACAGAAGAAAGGCCAGTGAGGCAACTATTACCGATGCCTAGTGTCAGCACCAGACTCGAGCCGTACTTGGAGAAAGGTAACTACTCACCTTGCCCATAAGAGACAATCAAATGAGAGTCATCGTCACTGACCATTTGCTGGAACACACATCGGTAGGGAAAGACGGATGCAATAATGCGTTGGAAAGCTCCCTTTCTTATATTTCAGGTTGTAGCAGGGTTCTATCTGAACCGGATCGGGGGAACTTAAAGTGACCACGATGTGATAGAACGACAAAAGGACGCGAGTTGGTCAAACGATCCCACAGCATAACGTCGCCGAGCAGGGACCAGGGAAGCGAAAACAAAAATCGTTCGCCGCATCCGACATCGAAGCCTCAACTAGTTGATAAGAGAGATTTTAAAGAACCCATCCTACGTATCACGGTCACCCCTATCGAATGTCTTTGCTAGTCTAAAGCAATATTCAAGGCGCGGTTTAGTGGTATCGTCTCCGCCGGGCGGATTTAAGGGCCTTTAAACACCTTTTATTGGTGAAACATAGTCTATTGCAGCTCAGGTTTGCCTTTGCCTGCCTTGCGCGGCTGGGTGATGGTTGCTTAGTTTATGTATCCCTCAGAAGCCTCCGATCATATTACGGAAGTTCGTGAGAGATTCCGTTGCTCTTTGCCTTGAGGATGAATCCGGCTTTTACAAGACTCCCATACCCGTGAGAGTCTGAGGGATTCGGAGTGGTTGCAGCAGGCGATGTACTTAGAACATCGAGCTGATGAAGAAGGCATCTGGAGCACCGGTTCAACCTTCCATTGACAGGGATGAGCTCCTAGAGAACTCAAGACTAAACCGAGCAGAAAGCCATACCATCTACAGGAATGCAGTCCCACTCTGGGATCCCCCGGACGCCGATATAGATCGCCCCAGTCGCAGCCTAGACTCCTTTCAATGGTGCTTCGGCCCCGAAACCACGCACTCACTGGTCTCCTGGAGTCCTACGCAAAAACCAACAGAAAAGAGAAATCCGCCTCAGCTAACATAGTCGTATCCATGTGCAAACACAGACCAAACAAACGCCAAGTCACGTGGCTCGAATCCGGTGAGCCAGTGACGGCAGCGTGTTTGGCGCTTGTGTCCGACCACCATCGCGTCCACCATTCCTGAGGTCGAGTCTAAAGTCCAGCCTCCAATTTTGCTGTATAGAATATCACTTGCATCTTTCTGAACCTGCTTTCCTTCTTTTCTCTTGAAAATGGACGATATTACCTCAGGCCGTTCCGTGGACATTGAACTCGGAGGACAGGAAGTCATCAGCATCGACCTTGACAACCTCGATCCGAACCCCGAAGATGTTTTGGATTTGCTGAAGGAGGGTCAATGCAAGATATGGGTGTGGACGAAACTCGCGGGCGAGTATTGGCGGAGAGGTCATTTAGACGCTGCAGAACGAATTGCTCAGACAGCCATCGAGAGTGAGTGTTCATACTATCTGTTGTTGTGATCGAAGAGTAACAGAATAAACAGCGATGCAGTACACTGGTGCCTCAACAGCCCTTCCTCCGGTTTATGCGTTGCTGGCTAATATTCAAATGGCTCGGGCCCGCAGGGCGCCGAAACTGATCCTGCCAGACGCACGTAGGTCCAACATCTTTGGGTGTAAAATTCATGTACTCAACTTTGCACAGAACAGGACTCCCTACAGGGAGAGAAGCTAAAGGAGGAATACTACCGTGATGCCGTTCAATATCTCAACACAAGCAACAAGCTAGTCGCCGAGTCTGGGGAAAATCCAGGGACTTTACCATTCTTGACCAGAGGTGGGTGAGCCGTCACAGCCTTGGAGCACTATTGAAATTTGCGACAGGTATACAGCTGCTAGCAAGCCGCTCATTGGATGATGCTCTACGGGCATTTGAAGGTGTCCTTGCAGAAAAGCCTACCAATCTGGTTGCCCTTCTCGGCAAGGTAAGCTTGGTCCCCAAGGCCTATGTGGCTCGTGCACTGAGTGTTATACAGGGGCGCGTCTTGTACACAAAGCGACAGTATAAAGAGGCTCTTCGAGTTTTCCAAGACGTGTTGCGATACAGCCCGGATTGCAAGCCAGATCCTAGGATCGGCATTGGGCTATGCTTGTGGGCTATGGATCATAAAGCGAAGGCGAAGGCAGCTTGGCAACGGAGTTTGGAAGTGGTAAGCTATCATCTTTTGAAGCGTTTTTCTTTAGCTGAGTTTTTNCTTAGAATCCTGGAGAGTGGTCGGCTCAGCTGCTTTTGGGGCTGGAATCTATCAATGCCAGCAAGGCAGAAGGTATCTCAGAGGAGGCAAAGTCTCAAGCTTTCGTTGCGGGAGCCAAGATGGTTGAAAGGGCTTTCCAAGCAAATCAGCGAAACGGGTCGGCTGCGAATGCCCTATGTGAGCTATTCATTAGAAAAGGCCAACATTCTCGAGTAAGCCGTTTCGTTATAATTTGGGGCAGTGGCTCAAACGATATCTTCAGGCATTGAAACTTGCAGAGCGAACAATACAATTTGCTGATACCCTCACGCTCCTCACAGAAGGGTATATAAGAGCAGGCAGGGTATCCCACTCACAGGGCGCCAACCAGCACTCACTGCGGTGTTATTCCGCTGCGTTGGAGGGACAGCCAAAGAATACCATTGCCGCAATTGGTATGGCGCAGATGCAGATGCAAAACGGTATGTCGAGCCTTGTATAATTATGCCAGGCATTCACTCATTGGAGTAGATGAGATGGCTGCGGCTATTCACACTCTGGACACCTTGATGCAGGTGCCTAACCAGAGGTCTACAGAAGCCACTGTTATGCTCGCATCCCTGAGAGCATATCCACGACCCGGTATCTCAGGCTCTGACTTGGCCCAGGAGAAGAAACGGGCGCGCGAACTGTACGACCGAGCACTCAAAGGTCTCGAAATTGATGATGCTCGCCATGGTCCATCCAAAGCTTCCCGAAACATCACAGATGACATCGACATGCACATCGAAATCGCTCGCTTGTGGCAAGGTGAAAGTATCGACCGCGTCTCAAAGGCCTTCAAAGATGCACTTCGTATAAGCGAGGCTACTGGGGAAGCCGATCCACGACTTGTGAACAATCTGGGCGGTCTTGAACATCTTGAAGGACGCCTGCCCGAAGCACGGGTCCTTTATGAGTCGGCTTTGACAAAGGCGTCGCAGCTGCCACCTAACGTTTCAGAAACTATGTCCACGTCAATGCTCTACAACCTGGCCCGTGTTTATGAGGATCAGGGCGATATAAATCTGGCAAAGGAAGCTTACGACAAGCTTCTTTCTAGACATCCCGAATAT
The DNA here is from genome assembly GCA_027579435.1 of Candolleomyces eurysporus. Lineage (NCBI taxonomy): Eukaryota > Fungi > Basidiomycota > Agaricomycetes > Agaricales > Psathyrellaceae > Candolleomyces > Candolleomyces eurysporus. Next base: position 155,609 of record JANBPK010000846.1, on the reverse strand, counting down.
ATTGACGGTAAGTGAGAACTAATGCTATATTTAACGATGGATAGTAATGTTTTTTTNAGCCAAGGTCCGTCAAGCCCAGATGCTCATTGACCTCAATAAGGTCAACGAGGCCCACGACATCCTCAAACAATGTCTTGTCTCCCACCCTGGCAATCTCAACCTTCGGGCACTGTACGCCCACTTCCTGATGCAAAACGTTCGGATAAACGATTACAAGACATTCCGAGAATTCGTATTCAACACTCTCAAGGATCACGACAAATACGACGTCTATTCACTATGCGCAGCTGCCTGGCTTCACTACTTTCAGGCTCGGGAGAGCCGTGAAACCTCCCCGAAAGGCATCGAAGACCGAAAGAAGAATTTCCAAAAGTCTGCGGAACTGTACGATAAAGCATTGCAGCTTGACCCTCTTTGCGCGTATGCAGCCCAAGGACTTGCTATCATCACTGCCGAAGATGCTCTCGGTACGATGTATGGCGCACTCCCCGGCACAGCTGGTGATGAAGCACAGAAACGCAACCAGAACATCCGGGAAGCTCTCGACATCTTCGCTAAGGTCAGAGAGTCTATCAACGACGGGTGCGTGTATGTGAACATGGGGCATTGCTATTATTCTCGAGACGAGTTCGATCGTGCCATAGAAAGTGTTAGTCGCGTTCTTTTCCACGTTCGGTTCGATTTTGACGTTCCTTTAGTACGAGACAGCATCGCAAAGATTCTACCACGGTCAAAATGCTGGCTTGCTGATGTGTCTCTGCCGATCTTGGTATTCAAAAGCTATCAAAGACCAGTCTCTGGTAGCCATGACTTCAGCATTGAGATATGCAGAACAGGTGAGTTTTTAAACCACCCTTTGCGAAGTGCTTACTTACATCCTGGCAGTCGTACCATATCCAACCGAGCGACAAAGTTGCACTGTATAACATCGCAATGATTCAACAGAAGTCAGCCGAAATGCTATTCTCCATACCTCCCCCCAAACGAACCCTGAAAGATCTGCAACGTGTCGTTGATCAAGCTACTCATGCACAAAAGTGAGTCCGATTCTCAAGGCCGTATCAGTGGTAGTGAACATGTTTTCCAGACTCTTTGCTTCGCTGGCCAACGATAAATCTCATGGCCTCCCTTACAATCGCGACATTGCTGACCAGCGGAGAAAGTACGGTGACATCATGCTGCGGAAGGCCGACGAACATCTTGTTGCCCAGAGGCAATACGAGGCTGAACAGCTCGCAAGAATTGAGGCCGGCCGACGGAAGCGGGAGGACGAGAAACGACGCCAGGAAGAAGAAGAGGTGCGATAAATAAAGGTGCCTTCTGATCAAGTTACTCACGTTCCTTTCATAGCGTGTTCGAATGGAAGAGTTGAAACGTGAAGCGGAGAAACTGGCAGAGGAGCGACGTATTGCTCGTGAACAGGCAATGGAATGGACCAGGGAGGTTAGGATGGAAAGTGACGAAGAACGAGAACGGCGGCCGAAGAAACCTAAGAAGGTCAAACATGAGGCCCCCAGTGGGGATGAAAGCGAGCCGAAGAAAAAGCGGCGAGGTAAACTTAGACGGGCAGGCAGTGACCAAGGAGATGAAGAGCAGCCCGTTTTTAGCGACGAAGAGGAACTGGAAAAACCTGCAAAGAAGGTGAGAATCTATCTTGTTTTAGCTCACAATTCAAAATCATATCTAACCTCCTTCTCACCCCTTTTAGCGGCCCGTCAAGAAGCGAGTTGTTAGGGATGACGACGAAGAGGACGCAAACGGACCGCGGAAAAAGCAGTTGTGAGTACATTTTTCCGGTCTTGGAGCATTGTTGACCTCTGCTGACCTTCTCTGCAGTAAAAGCAAGGAGGTTCTCTCAGATACCGACGAGGAGATGTCATGATCTAATACGCACGCGGTCTGTCTTAATGTCATGCTGTTTTCCATTGCCTATGAACCCGTGCACTCTACACGGGTGCAGTGACTTTAATTCTTAGGTCCGTTTTTCGCCGTTCAACTTCTTGAGTTTGCACTGGCATGCAACATATTTAGCTATAGGGTATCTTCCGTTACCTCCACGTGCGAAATATTTGAGGTTCTCGAAGTCCTCTAGCAGCTCCCAGCCTTTCCTCGCATGTAAATCCGGTTTTGATCTGCAGACCTACCCCCAAAGCCATGTGCTCAACTGGTTCCGACACCTTACCCGATCGGACAAAGTTCGAATTTTGGTCGGCAACGCGCTTCACTGTGGATCGATTTGACCACTAACCAAAGTATTTGAAGACTCAAACAACCCACTTCGATTGATAGAGAACGAGTGTAGCTCTCTAATTGTCAGGAAAGGGAGGTCAATATTAGACAGATCGTGGCTTAAAAGACGATTGTCCAGCGGATTCGTAGCATCGAGGAAGAAGAAGAATCACTACTTCGGGTTCCACGACCCTCGGCCTTGCGGGGAAATAGGCGCTATCCCTGGTTCTCCACACACTCCGGCTGATGTTCGGTTTTTTGACGACTTTCTGTTCCTATAAATCTACGCTCATTGCGATGAGATCCGACCCAGGGAACTATCTGCAGAAATGCTCTCGCTCCTCAAGCTCGTCACGGTCTCCTTGCTCTCCGCTGTTGGCGCCTTCGCGGCGGTCAACCAGCTGCAGCAGATCAGCAACTTTGGTACCAACCCCACCAATGTTCGGATGTACCTATACCGACCACCCAACGTCGTGGCGAACCCTGCTCTCATTGTCGCCATGCACTACTGCACTGGTACCGCGCAAGCCTACTTCAGCGGAACCCAGTACGCCAACCTTGCCGACTCGCAGAGGAGCTTCATCGTGCTCTACCCCCACGCACCTGATAGCGGAGGATGCTGGGACGTCCACACCAACGCTACCTTCACCCATAACGCTGGAGGAGACTCTCTGGGTATTGCCAGCGCTGTTCGGTATGCTATCGCGAACTATGGTGTTGATGCGAACCGAGTCTTTGCGACTGGTACCTCGTCTGGAGCTATGATGACCAACGTGTTGGCTGGCGCATACCCTGACTTGTTCAAGGCAGGCGCTGCGTTTGCTGGCGTCCCATACGCATGCTTCTCTGGCCCTGGTATGTGGAATAATGAGTGTGCAGGCGGAACCAAGTCCATGTCTGCCCAAGCATGGGTGCGTAGTTTTTTTTAGGAGCCTGGTCCTTGAATGTTGGCCAGTTTCTCATAAAATGTTTATATTTAGGGTGACCTCGTTCGCTCGGGATACCCTGGATACACTGGATCTCGTCCCAGGATGCAGATCTGGCACGGAACTGGGTGCGTTACTTTCCACATCGCTTTGCTCACTGTGGTACACAATTGCTGAACGAAAAAANTCCAGCGATACCACCCTCAACTACCGTAACCACGCTGAGGGCATCAAGCAATGGACCAACGTCTTCGGCTACCCATCCACGCCTGTCACCACCCAGAACAACTCGCCAGTCAGCGGCTGGACCAGGGAAACCTACGGCCCCAACTTCCAGGCTATCCGTGCACAGGGTGTCCCACACAACATCCCCACTCAAGAGCGTGACGTGCTTGACTGGTTTGGTATCACTGGGAACCTGTTCCCCATTGATACTACCACTGGCACCACGCCTACTTCTACCGCCTCCACGACTACCACGACTGCCACCACACCAACCACCACCCAGCCCGCTGGTCCTTTGCAGACGCAGTACGGCCAATGCGGAGGGTAAGTAGCCTGGCTATCTGCCCTTTTCTCTCTTCCGGTGAACAGCAAGCTGACCTACTGGTGATTTAACAGTCAGGGATGGACTGGCCCAACCCAGTGCACGGCTCCATTCACTTGCAGCCAAATTAACCAGTGGTACCACCAGGCAAGTCCTCAGTTTATCCGCTAATGAACCGGGCGCTAATAATAAGCGTGTTTCTGTAAATAGTGCCAGTGAACGCTTGAGCTTGAGCAATCCTAAAACTGTCCAGGTTCTGTATGATACATGTAGCACTCTTGTGAATGGCATTTTTCGCGTATCCCACGAACGAAGAGCACCCCATGATGCATGAGTACGCGTATTGATTGACAAAGTCCGTGCTATTATTATAAGTGGAAACACAGAATACGTACTTGCCATCTAGCCCAGGGTATTCGTTCATGCATGCCAAGCTGGACAAGATCACAATCATCTAATCCGATTCCAACCCGCTTTTCCTTGCTTTTGCGCCTGCCTTTTCAATGAGGGTGCGCAGTTCCTTCTGAGAGTGAAGGAGGTTGAGGTTATCAGAGCCTCCAATCGTCTTTCCTTGGATAATGATGTTAGGGAAGGTTGAGTGATCGGTCAGGCGGGTGAGAAGTTGTTTCAAAACATTTCCGTCATCTAGTTGCAGGGTAAGAAGGCCATGTCATGAGGTTATACGTGCCGTTATGATGAATAGAGTGGACCGACCTCGCACGTCAACCTCCACGACCTTCGGGGGTGGGCTAATGTCGTAGCTTGCGAGAAGCGCTTTAGCCTTTCGCGAATACCTAAGAAGATAGCGATAGACAGATTTGAGTTGGGCAAGGTTTAATCGCATAGTTGGGCCATCGAACTCACGGGCAATAAGTCTGGAAGAACGCGTCAACATTGGCTATAGAAGAAAGGTAGACAAGTAGCCACTACTGACCTTGCTGAACACGATAATTGGATGAACCTTGTCGATCCTCGCCGCTTCCTTGACCCAATCAATCTTGGGTTCTCCAGCAGCATAGACAGACCAGTCTATGGGCTTCGTGGGGTCCAGCTCCGTACTACTCAAGATATGCTCGTTCTCCGGCATGTCACTGGTGACAAGGTGCAGCAACCCATAAATTTCATCGACTTCTTTCTGGACCTTGGTGAGCTGCGCTATATTAGCCCTAGAGAGACGACCAGAAAGCCCAGACTCCTTTACCGACGCTGGAAGTTCCCAAGGAGAATAGTACAAGACGAGCCCAAAGATGAAGAGGGCGATGTAGAGGATGACTCGTCGTCGTCGGAAGCTGCTGGTGCCACCTTGCATTTTGCGTCTTGGTCGGTGATTATGATCTGCTGCTGCGGTCTTGACGCTTTTATAGGGTATGAAAGCGCAGCAGTCCAGCTAAGAATACTCGCAGCACTGGTTGGGTGGAAGTCGAGGCGACAGTCATCCGCGTGACGCAATGGAATTAGATTTGATTGACTTCTCCGTTTGGAAAACATATATTTCTCGCTATTTATCTCTCTCTTTCATTTGGCTTCTGGCATCTACTCGGACATATACCCACTTCTAGACGACGGTATGACCACAGAGAAGATCGCTGATATCCAGTATGCTCTGTTCGACATGGATGGTGAGGTATGAAGGCCTTTCTACGGTTCGGGAAGGCTCACCGCATAACATAGGATTGATGATAGATTCAGAGAGATTCTATACCATCGCAACCAGTCAGCGATTCCAAATATTGAGCCCTTGAGCCCCCTCTAACCTTTCCTTTTACAGACAAGATCTTGGAGAGGTATGGCAAGGAAATGACCTGGGATATCAAAGCCGGATTAATGGGCAAACGTTCGTGTGTCCTCACCTACTTGCTGTGGCGTCGTTTTGCTCAGAACATCCTTAAATACAGCTGAAATTGAAGCCTGCAAACACCTTCTATCCTTCTTCCCCGACATATCACTTACTCTCGAAACCTACATGAGGGAACGCAACGAACTCCAAGACCAATTGTGGCCGACTGTGCCCCTCCTCCCAGGGGTCGCGAAGCTCGTACAGCACCTCAAGAAACACAACATCTCTATGGCAGTAGCCACAGGATCCCGTAGAGATAAATACGAGCTCAAAACGGGGCATCATCAAGATGTCTTCGGACTTTTCGAGGGCAAAGTCGTTTGCGGAAATGACAAGCAATATAACATGAGAGGGAAACCATTTCCTGATATCTTCATTACGGCTGCTAGGGAGATGCTCGGACGTGACGTCGGAGATGCCCAAGGAGAGCCGACACCAGCGCAAGTAGCTGAACGTGCCAAAGGACTCGTCTTCGAAGACGGTTTGCCAGGTATGCAGGCTGGTAAACGGGCTGGAATGAAAGGTACGTGCCGTCCAGTGCGATATGCTGCTTTGAAGGAATAGACTCATCTGGGGCGTGTTTATGTAGTTGTATGGGTCCCAGATCCAAACCTTCTCGGCGTAGAGGACACCAAAGACGGACCCGAAACCGCGGATCAGGTTCTGCGTTCCCTCGAAAACTTCGTTCCCGAACAATGGGGTCTACCACCATACGATTCTTGAATCATAACAAGCCCGTTATCGTAGATCACATATATACAACTGGGTACCATTGCTGATACAGTACGACGTATGTTCTACACACAATACAAACAGAGACACTTCGTACTATACCTGAATGTTTGTTTATAACTGACAACCTCGTCCTACATTGCTAACGTCCAAATTCCCCCAATGCCCCTAATCCTTCTCCCGCGCAGTGCTGGCGCGTGCTGGGCTGGTCCTGGTGCGTGAAACGATGAGCGCGCGGGCGGAACTAAGTCCACGTCTGCCAAGCATGGTGCGCTTTTGGCAGTCCGGTTTTTGAATTTCGGGCAGTTTTTGATGAGAGGTTTAATTCAAGGTGATCTCGTTTGCTCGGGATGCCCTGAACACTGCACCTCATCCTAAGACGCAGATCTGGCACGGTGCGTTGTTCTCTGTATTACCTTTCAAATTACTGCACACGAGTATTGAATGGAGCGTCTAGCGACACCTCGCTGGCCCGTGGCTGCAAGCTACTTGATCAGTAGTACCACCAAGCGTGTTCTTGGATTATTTACTAATAGCTCGGACGCTGAGATTAGGGGTTACGAAAGGGTACATTTTCTTGAATCTGACCGCATTGAAACTGCGAGCTGTACAGGGACTTGAGCTAGGACAGTCGAGTGGAGGCCATTAGGCTTATTTCGACCACCTCGAACACCTTAAAATCCAAGCTAACCACACTCACGACCAATTCACATGCGACATCTGGTGCCGCAAGGCTCATTTCCGTCTGTGCACATGCGACTATCCATTGACACATCTGGTCATCCTTTGAGATCGCAATAATAGTGTCAAGAAGATTAATAAGCTTACTTCATATGCATCCATAGGTGTCAAGGAGGAACGCCACTGTGGAAGTAAGGTCAAGAAGGGCACCCGCAAAGGACCCACATGGACACATACGCAACGCCTATTGCAAAGATTGGCACGAGGAATTAGCGGACTCTTTGGGCTATTGCGGCAGAGCTAGTTGGAGAGTCTCTTAGTTAGATAGAATGCTCGAAGGCAAAGGAAGCACATGAGTACCTTCTCTCTAATCGCTTCTTCTATACGCCCTACATCACGCTGTAAGGCTGTAGCTTGTTCCTGGTGTATTTTTGAACGGTACACATGTTTGCCCACATATCCAACATTAAATCCAAGCCATGGGAATCTGTGATATAGCCATCTGTCTGGTGCAGGATCACATTCCAAAGCAAGGACCAGGGATTCGATACATTTGCTGAGGGGGTGCCAAACTTGCTGGGGCCTGTGGTTGGAATGACTTCCAAATAGCCAGAGGAAAATGTGAGTGAATGAAAAGAGGTGGTGTGACAAGTTCCGGTGGGGTAAAAAGGGGAGCTGCTTCACTTCAGTGAGGATATCTTGTTCTGAAGTTGTGTTCAGAAACTCATCCCAGTGCCTCCAACAGTACCGCGTGCTGTATCGCGTAATTGGGAGCAACAGAATATTCTTCAGAAGGCGCTCGAGATTGAGACCGAAGCAGTAATAGGATAACTTGAGGTGATGCGAGGGTGGTACAAAGAAGATTCCTGATCGGGTTTTGGTAGTGAGGGTGTCACGGAGGGAAGTAGGGCGCATGGTCACAGGTTTATCTTTGTCGAATACCAGTTGATCGATAATTGGGTGCAGACGAGCCAGGACCTGAGAAACTTCGGAAGCTTCTATTCCAATAAGTTCCGCAATCCGGGCAATTGGAAATGGTTTGAAGAGCAATACAATGGCCGAGATGACGTCAGAGAAATGGGGAAGATGTTGAGCCTTTGCGAGGACGCGAAAATAGGAAGCATCGGAGGCTTGCGGAAAGGAGGAGACTGTCAATGGCTCTTGCTCACTCAACGGGAAGCAATTGAAATGCTTCATATAGTGATCAACGCTATACACCGTTGCAGCAGTCTTCAATCGCTGTTCATCCCTAAGGATAAGGCAGCAATAAAATAGACAAAGGTGATAAGAAGGTGGGACGAAGAAACGCCCAGAACGACTTTCTGTGGTGAGAAAGTCACGAAGCGAAGTGTGGCGGAATGTAACAGGTCCATTGGCCTCTGGGATGGTAATTTCTTGCAGATTGCCCACAACCTGGGAGACTTGAGAAACTTCTAGTCCGAGAAGTTCTGCAATCCCTCCAATTGGAAGGGGCTCAAAAAGGAGTGTGAGAGTCGATAGCACATAGGTGAAAAAGGGGAGATTTTGGGATTTTGCAAGAATCTGAGTGTAAAGAGCGTCGACTGTTTGAGGGAAACGGGGGAATGGTCCTTGCAAGCCTGACGGTAAGCGAGCAAACTGCTCAAAATGCTCTCCACAGTTGTTAATGCTATACAAAGCAGCGGCGTTTCCCGGTTCCTGCTTATCGTGGAAAATAGAGCAGCGATACGATAGATAGAGATGATGGGAAGGAGGGGCAAAGAAGTGTCCGGATCGACTTTCAGTCGTGAGGAAGTCCCGGAGGGAAGTATGGCAAAAAGTAACGGGGAGCTCGTCGGTCCCCGGAATGTGGATGATGGCTTGCAGATTTATGAGAATGTGAAATACTTCGAACGTCTGGATGCCAAGGAGCTCTGCGATCCCTGTGATTGGCAGTGGTTTGAATACCAAGGCGATTGTTGAGATCACGTCGGAGAAGTGGGGTAGACGCTGCGACCTAGCGAGGGTGTAGGCGTAAAGGCTATCGAGGCCCGGGTTCATATTGAGCGTGAGAGGGAGGCGGGTCATGGGGTTCAAACCATCGTCCGAGGGTGCGACAATATACTTGAACAGGGCGGATGCAAAAATGAAGGATCCGCCAATGTGGTGCACGAGTGTATTCATATCGGTTCGAGTTGGCCATTGGCCACGAGTTCGAACGTATGCTGCGATGACAGGATCCCTTTCCGCTCGAAGTAAGAACGATGCTTCTAGGAACGTTAAAATATCATCGTCTGAGCCGTGAGCGACAAGGTCATCCAGTCGAACCCCGTTGACCTTCAAGCATTCTTTAATGTGCTGCTCGACTCGACTGGTGATGAAGAAGCGAAGGGGTGTTGAGGGGTGTCGCTTGAAAAAATCAAGCAGATGCTCGATAAACTCCTTCACCTCATCCTTGTCCTCGCATTCGTCGAGTCCATCGATGACGATTAGGAAAGGACCATGAAAGACGGTTTTGACCATGAGGCCCCACCCCACAGCGGCAGTGAATGGCTCGTATACTAAACGCTCGAGCTGCGTGGCCAGCGAAACCTCGCGTGTCAATAGAGCACCGTCTGCCTTGATGGCGGCCTTGATGAATGATTCAGTTGAAGGGATGGCAGCCACCATTTGGCAGGCTAGGGTTACCGCAAACTTGGTCATCTTGCTTCGGTCGCCTGAGTTGCGGTAGAAGAAGAAACTCGCCAATAGCCGCCCGTTTCGCCCATACTTTTGTGACACTGCTTGAGAGATAGATGATTTGCCGCAGCCCACGTAGCCATGCGTCCAATAGACATGAGGAGCGTCGACGTTGAACAGAACAGGGCTATCAGCCCAGTCAGTGATGCCCCTAATAACAACCTCCCTCGTTCCAGGGAAGCAGTCGGAGTCCGGCGGTGATGTCTTTCGATTTCGCGTATAAGATGCATTGGGTATTGGGGCAAGGAGAGCGTCGAGCTCTGAGGAGCAGGGAGTTAGCGGGAATGAATACACGCGCGGTGATGTTGAAGTAGCTCACCGGTGTTAGAGACGCACCGACTTTCAGCTAGCTGAGGGGGATCGGACTCAGTGTAGATAGCACCTGAGGAATTAGAAGAAGCGAAAGCTAAAATATCGCTCTCGGAAGTCTATCAAAGTAAAATGCAAGCTCACCATAGTTATCGCCAAAATTCGCTTTGTCGGCGCGCCCAAGGTTATTCACTGTTACGGCGTAATTGTTGTAGGTATTGTAGGTATTGCAGGTATTGCCACCTCTTGGAGACGAATCGTGGCCGTCAGCGCTTTCAGGACCAAACAAATTCTCTTGAGAAGGTATATGTCTGTCACCCATTTACGTGAGTGTGAACAGAGGGGGTTCGATGTGTTGGGTTCGAAGATGCAGGTGGGTGGGGAGGCAGGAAGGGTACGCAGTCAAAGCTAATTCATTGCAGCTACCTAAGTAACGATAGACCCACTTCGCCCAATTCTCCGTTCACGATTTTGTTTAGCTGTGGAATGTACGAACAAGGCTATTCCAAATTCAGTGGGCTGCGTTTTCAACTATCAACGGTGCTGTCGATTCCCCAACTAAATTTGGTTTAGCTTTATTTGTACGGCTCCACAACTAAAAAATTCCTGGACGGCGATTTCAGCGAACTGGGTCTATCGTTACTTGAGTAGCTGTATCGATAGACCAGATTGCGCCGCGCTCCCCTTTTGATATTTGTTTAGTTGTGGAGCAGTGGCGCAGGCAACCAAACAAACCCATGGTAGATTGGGACGTATGGTCGAAAATTGGTATGGAGACGTTATAGTCATCGCGTCAAGTCCAAGATGCAGCTGTGGTTGAATTCAACAACAACTACATCTCCTCCTCTTTCCACTATGGCCAGAAGCAATCATCGACACATTCCAAGAGAGGGAATGCACTCTCATCGTCGTTTATCGTTCCATTCCCATAAGATTTTACGGCGAGGATATCGACTGCCCTCGCCAGATTTGGGCACCATGTTTGTTTGTACGCTCCACAAATATCAAAAGGGGAGCGCGGCGGAATCTGGTCTATCGATAATGAATTAGCTGTAAGCAACCGCTACATGAGGGTGACCTCATGACACCTTCGGCGAAGCGTTTAATAAGCGACAGACGCCCACCGTCCTATGTTCCAGTGACAATTCAATTTGAGAACCGACAGACTGGACCAGTGGTCACAGGTTTGAATGTGATTTGTCGTGCTGTTCGTGAGGCCTATCCGATCGGTGACAATCAGGCGACGGTTTCTCGATACTTTAGCACTGGCGAGACTCGATTGTGAGCCCACAGCACAGAAATTGTTTATGCTAATGTCTCTGCTAACCCTTCTCGGGAGAGGGAGTTTCATAACCTCTAAAGGTCCAGGGGCCCATACTAATGGTCGTTAGCTAGGCTGAAGAACTAAGATACGACCCCACCAAAGAGCGCCTGAGGGATATCGAAAGCCTCCATGGACTTGCGTACCTGAGATCTAAAAAGGAGAGTAGAGCAGGGGTGGTGGCGGGCCAGGCTGGAAGGGGAACGTCTATAAGACAGGTAGCTTCATAATCCAATGGCGGCGACTATGCCTTCTCGTGCCTCCCTCCACCCATCCAACCATACGAAGACTTCAGAGTAGCAGAGGACATTGCCAAATACGCCGTATTTGCTATCGAGCCCGGGTATGCGGCTAGATTTGATTGGCTTCCCTGTTTGGAAAGCCTATTTCCTGTCATTTGTCTATCTCTTCACCCGACTTCCATCTAATCGTATATACCCACTCCTTGACGACGCTATGGCCACGGGGAAAATTGCTGACATCCAGTATGCTCTTCTCGACCTGGATGGTAAGGTATGAAGGCCCTTCTACGGTTCGGGAAGGCTCACAGGTGACATAGGATTGATGGTAGATTCAGAGAGATTGAATATCATCGTAGCCAGTCAGTGATTTCAGATATCGAGCAGCTTGAGTTTTCTATAAAGTCTCTTTCCTGCAGACAAGATCTTGGAGAGGTATGGCAAAAAAAATGACCTGGGAGATCAACGCCGGATGTATGGGCAAACGTCCGTGTCTCCCAACATACATACTCTGGCATTCATACATCTAAAGAAAATTCTGAACTGCAGCTGAACTAGAATCATGCCAGCACCTTCTATCCTTCTTTCCAGACATACCCATCTCTCTCGAAACCTTCATGAAAGAACGCAGCGAGCTTCAAGGTCATCTATGGCCTACAGTACCCCTCCTCCCAGGGGTCGCGAAGCTCGTACAGCACCTCAAGAAACATAACATCCCAATGGCAATAGCCACCGGATCCCGGAGAGAGAGATACAAGCTCAAAACGGGGCATCACCAAGATGTCTTTGGGCTGTTCGAGGGCAAGGTCGTTTGCGGAGATGACAAGCAATATAACATGCGAGGGAAGCCATTCCCGGATATCTTCATCACAGCGGCTAGGGAAATGCTCGGACGCGACGTCGGAGATGCCCAAGGAGAGCCGACACCAGCGCAAGTAGCTGAACGTGCTAGAGGACTCGTCTTTGAGGACGGTTTGCCTGGGATCCAGGCAGGTAAACAAGCGGGCATGAACGGTGCGTCCTTTCCAATATGTGGCATTGGAGAGATGAACTGACTGGGGACGTATTGATATAGTCGTCTGGGTCCCAGATCCCAACCTTCTCGGCGTAAAGGATGCCAAAGACGGGTCCGTAAACGTAGATCAGGTTATCAATTCCCTCGAAGACTTCGTTCCTGAACAATGGGGTCTACCTCCATACGATTCGTGATTCGCAAGCCAGCTGCTTTTTCGTAGATCATATACATGCAAGGTACCAATGCTGATTATAATACAAGATATATCTATCGTACACAATATACACAGAGTCAATTCGTGCTTATACCCGAATTCAAATGTTTGATCGTCACCGACGCCCTCTAGTCCTACAAAATCCTAGGGTCCAAACTTCCCTATAGCTTCTTCTGCACAGAACTCTTCTTGTCTCTCGACCCCCGTCCTCCTCTTCCTAGGTCACCACCAGCACCCACTTGACGCCCCTTCGAGCCATCCGATTTCCTCGAGGTAGAAGGAGACAAGGCCCTCGCCAGCGCAGTCGGCGGCAAAATTGTCAATCGCAGTTTAGCAAGTGGAGAAGTGGTATTCGAGGCGTCGATCCGGAGCGTCGTTGAGGCCTTTGGAGATGTCATAGACGACGAGAATGACTTGGGTGAGGAGACAACAGGAGTTAAAGGGGGCGAAAGCAAAGTTGGGGTCGACGGTAGTCGCGACGAGGACGTTGGCACCGTTGAAGTAATTACTTTCAAGTCAACCGAACTATAAGAAGAAGAAGAATCCGTAGCGGGATCGGGAGGTTGGGGCGATGATGCTGTGACGGCATGTGTCTCTTCCCCCCNTCTCAACAGCCACGCCCNTCACCCTTCTCCGGGGAGGATTCCGGAGTAGGAAGGGGCAGAGGCGCACTCTGCGAAAACGCGACGGGCTTTGCAGTTTGTTGGTGCGAATCAACAACTCCTCGAGGCCGAAGAGGATGCAACGGGCCAAGCTGTGGTCTCCGAACAGGCGTCTGAAGAATCTTCGGAGGCATCAATGAGGAGGTACGCATTGGAGGCACAACACATTGCTTCTTGGGTCGAAGTTTGTGAGTAGGGTCGCCAGAGTGTCGTTTCGTTGTAGGTTGGGTGATAGATGATTTGTTAGCAGTGTTTTTGCCTTCGTTCCCGATGGCCGAGTTTGAAAGAGAGTCATTATTGGCGATAAGTGCAGAGGATTTCATTTCTACTTTCGTTGTTTCCGGAGTTCCTTCGGTCGGGGACAGAGACTTCTCTTTCCTGATATTAATGGGAGACGACCGAGGTCGCTGACGATGAGTGGACGAAACCGGGGGAGAACCCACAGAGGAGACTAGCGAGCGAAACGCGGGATGAGTAAGTCGACGTCGAAGTCGTTTCAAAGTAATGGGGTTCACCTTCAACTTTGGCTCCCGTCTTTATTGCCGCCGTCACTGCCTCCATAGATGTAACACAGCTTTTGTAGGAGGAGGAAGTGTAGGAGGAAGAAGACGTAGAACTTGTTGAAGCCCTCCTCGGCGGCTGTTCACTCCTAGTCTTCTTGACCACCTTCAATGGCTTAACTGGTTTGGTGTAGTCGTAAACCCGGATGTTCGCAGAACGAGGGCTTTGCGGAAGGCTGGTAACCTTGAATTGATTTTCATCTACATCTTCGTCCACCTCCTTCGACCCCACCTCAGAGTTCTGGAATACAGACGGTTGAGGGATGAGACTGGCGCTTCGTCCTCGAGGCTTGAATATGGGCGCCAATGATCCTACTTGCCCAATCGTGGGACTAGTTGGACGAAGGGGCGAACGAGGCGGGATAACGGGCCTTGGGGCAACCTTCGCAGACTTCGGAGCAGTCGAAGACGAGGGAGAACCCACTGGCCTACTCGAAGACTTGCGCTTGGTTTTCGACGGGGACGACAGTTTCGTAATCGGTTTTGCAGGGACCTTCGGGTTTGGTTTCAGAATCCACGAGGATTTGGATAGGGTGCTCTTAGCAGCTTGGATAGCAGACTTTCGAGTGGGGGCAGGAGTAGTGCTGGAGGACGACCGTGGACGAACCTTGCCGTAGGCCAACGGCCGCAACTTGCTGCTCGAGTCCGACTCCGGAGAACTGTCGAGTATCCCAGTTGGGGAGGTACTCACTGTCGCAGAATTGGAGAGTGAGGAACCCGTGCTGCTGCGGTCAGGAGAGGCAGGGAGAGCCCACTTCACGGTCTTTCTAACAGGGGCACTCTTGACAACAGTCGGACAACTCGTGTTTTGATCTGGGCTGTCGCCGTCTTTGGCGTTATTATCAATATCCCCATTATCCGGAAACTCGCGGTTTCTCTCCTCACGACCACGACCAACTTCATCGGAGCTTGAAACGTTACCCTTGATGTCGCCTACAGTGGATGAGGCCGAGTTGGAATCAGCGAGGGAGGATTGTGGTCCGTCGTCTCTACTTTCCTCTTCCGTACCATCTAGTGATCCGAGACTGCTGCTACTCAATGCGGAACAAATCCGCTCCAAAGAAAGGAGGGCCTGGCAAGCGTGGAAAGTGCCGTTGGAAAAGTCGTATCCTCGACCCAGAAGCTGCTCCATCTGCTTGTTTCGGTACGAAATCGAGGAAGGAAGGGAGGAGGGATACGACATTGCCTTCATCTGTCTTTGCGAGGGCGAAAGTAGGGCGGAGAGGTCGCTTGTCGTATCGCTTGCGGATTGCCCAGTCGAAGAACCAACGCAAAAATTTGAATCCAAGTCGCTGGTCTGACTAGTCTCTAACTTTGCGCTTTCCTGTGCTGGGAACGGGAGTTTCAACGATAAATTCGGATCAGACAGACGTCTAGCGGCGGCCTAGAGAAAGTAGCGGTCAATGAATGCTAAAGGGTAGACTGCGAATGAATACTCACCGAGAAGGACTGCATGCTCTGATGGGACACTATGCTCTGCCTCGCCATTAAGTCCCGTGAAGGCCACGATGGCGAGGTGGACAAACCGGGTTGCTGCTCTTTTCCGGGAGACTTGCTGGCTGGACTGGAGCAGGGCTCCGGGTCTGCTGCGAATAAGAAGGATTTCAAAGGACGACCTTCCTGCGCTGGAAATGAAAAGGGAGGGGATTCAGGAAGGGCGATATCTGCGTCGCTCGATATTCGTGCTCCGGATTTGTGATCATCAGATTGCTTCTTCGAAGGTGCACCCTTTAGTTGAACGACGAGATCGTCCACAACCGAGGATTTGGGGGCATTGGAGGCAGATATCGGTTGCGTCTGAATCTGGTCGAGGGCCGATGGAGAAGGGGTCACCATGTCCGCGTGTGCTGGATCAGACTTTGCTACCATCTTCCAGAACTGGGTAGCCTTGGCTTTTTCCTTCAACTCTTTCCGAGCATTGATCGTGAGATCGAGGGCAGATAGGTAATGGTCCACTGTTCGCAGTCCATCGGTTGCTGGCGAAAGATGTTTCGACCAAGAGGGACCCTTGGCCAGAGACGACCTTTGAAACGCGCTGATGAGAGCATCTTCGCCTGGCTGACCATCCTTCAGGACGGAAGAAATGGATTCGCGAAGGGTTGAGGGGTCCAGCCCGAGGTCAACCAGCGCAAGGATGAAACGCGCTGTCTCTGCAAAGCGATTCTTCAAGCCAGCCAAATCTGCCTCTGCCTGTTGCAGCCGAACTCGCATCTGCCTTGCCCGGGCCAGTTCGTCAGAGTAGTGGGTGCGTAAGTTAGCGAGGTCGCGTTCATCCCGTTCCTTCTCCACTAACATGGACACCGTGAAGTCCCTCAACATTTCGCTGTCGGTTGCAAGTGCCCGGACGCGTCGTTTGAGTTGAAGGATCTGAGCCCTGAGCAGATGGACGGTACTGTGGTGATAAATATGTTTGGCTTTGCGAACTCTGGACGTCTTCTGGAAGAAAGAGGGATTGCGTTTATTGGTTTGGGTGTGGCCAGGGTCCAGGACTCGAGCCAGCTCATCCAGGACATGGGGATCGAAATCTTGCAGCGCGTTGGTGGGGCTCACAAGTGATGGTTCAGATGCACTGCTCGAGGATGTGGGCTCGACACGCTGTGCGGCTGCGCTGGGCACGCTCCCATCGTTTAGGTTGGGCACTGCAGAGGGGTAACAGCTGTGCATAGAGGTTAATTGGGGACGTTATCAGAGAGATATGGAGGCTTACCGTGCTCGTTTCCTCGCTCAGATTATGAGGGGCTGTGGGCTGACCGTGTTCGTGGCGGGAACGAGGACGGTCAGCCATCCTTCCATGGTCGCGACCAATATTCTGAGAGGACCGCCGCTATTTTTAGGCGCTAGGTGACTATATGGGCTTAGTCAGCCTGGGGTCTAGATGACGCTCAGTTAAAACGGGAATGGTAGCTGTGCAGAGCTTCTTGATTCTCTACCACCACCATGTCCAGCTATCCAGTACCCCCACCGTCCTACGGCAGCTCCAGCAAGAACACCCAGAATTATCGCTCCGTTGACAACCGCGACGCTGAGCCCCTGCTTGGTGGTTCAAGCAGTGGGATCTACAACCAGCCAGCTCCTGGAGAATTACCCGATGATTTCAAGGTTTGCAGAACGTTACATGTTTTCGTCGTCCTTAGGGGCTAACGACATATGTAGTATGGTGTCTCAGTGTCCGAGAGTGAACCATCCATTCGCCAGGCTTTTGTTCGCAAGGTCTACACCATCCTCTGTGCGTTCTAAGGTAGACTTCATACATGCTCGTCCAATGTCACGTGACTCTGCGTGACACGTCCCGATTTGGTGATAAAGGCCGAGAAAAGCACAGATAAATGGCTACAAAAATAATAAGAGTGTTTGAGTCAATTCTGTTCCGAGGATTGATAGAAATACCTATTTATGTACTAAATTTTCATTTTGGAGTGAATATGAGGGCATAGGAAGGAGTTGATAGACAAATACGAAAATATACCTCTAATGATGTGCCCTCGCACGTCATTTGCCTGCCACTGGCCTCAAATCTCAGAGTAGCACATCTGTAGTTATAGAGAAATGGTAATAAATTCAAACCAAATATTTAATAGCCTAGAAATTGTCTAAGGAGAAGAATTGAGCGGCCAGAGGGGCAGAAGTCTCCTGGTGAAGGAATTGCACGTGATTTGGAGGCGATTGGTAGTATTTTGATATCTACCTCTCCAAATCTTGTCGTTACTAGCTTATACTTTGCACACGGCATTTTAAGACCATTCTTAAAGAATTCTTGGGAGCCAAATTTGTAGAAACCTGCCCCACCGGCTGGAATCTCCTCATTTTATGTCCCTCGACCGCTTTTGGACGGGTGACAGTCACACCACGTGACATTGGATGAAGATGTATGAAGTCTACCTTACTTGTTTCGTATCAGTGGTCCGAACGTCTAGCTGAATTCTTGCTCTCAGTGACTCAAATCGTACGTTTGCTTGTCATTATATTGCATTCACCGGTCTAACGCTTCTGCTCAGGCTTCTACTTGTGTAGTCGCAGGGATAGTTCGACAATCGCCTGAGGCCATATTTTGGGTTCAAACGCAGTGAGTACTGCCTTCTTATGGTTGCGTTACTGCGGATGCCTAACTGCTGTTCAAGCCCTTGGTCGTTCTACGTTCCTCTCTTTGGCACTCTTATTACCCTGGGTTTACTCTTCTGGAAGCGTCATGCTCACCCATGGAACTTCGTATTCCTTTCCGCTTTCACTCTAATGGAAGCTTTCACTTTGGGGGTAGTCACTGCATTCTACGACAATGTTTTGGTGCTGCAAGCTTTGTGAGTGTTTCGGAACTTGACTCCCTTCCATTTACTGACGTCGTTCATGTAGGCTCATCACTCTCGGTGTCTTCCTTGGTCTGACCTTGTTCACGTTGCAATCTAAAGTACGACAGTGTTCGATTTACATTGGTCCACACCTCTGACTAGGCATGTGTCGACAGTATGACTTCTCCGGCATGGGCCCATTCTTGTTCGGCACATTGATTGCACTCGGTAAGCCCTCATTCACTCTCATGGCATCTGGCATGTAATGACGGCATTCTGGCAGTGATGACGGGTTTCGTTTCCATCTTCCTTCCTTTCAATCGCACTTTCGACCTCCTTATTGCCATCATTGGTTGCCTTCTCTTCAGTGGCTATATCGTCTACGACACCTACAACATTAACAGACGTCTCTCACCTGATGAGTATATTATGGGTGCCATTAGCTTGTATCTCGAGTATGTGTTCTTTCATTCTTCGCGTTCCTGGCGCTCACTGACTTGAATGTTCAGTTTCATCAATCTCTTCCTCAACATCCTTCGCTTGTTGAGCGACCTCCAAGATAATTAATTAGCTTCATTTCATCAACGCATCCCTGCTCACGGTGCGGCACCTATGCTTATCTTGCTGGTACATATGTTGTGTCATTGTTGTGTAATATTTTGCTCTCCAATGCAATTGTTGTGATTATTAGTTTTTCCAGCTAAAACGAAGTAATAAACATTGAATCGAGCCTCGATGGAATCGTTCACTACGTATATACTGCTTGTATTCCGCCGACTCAGAGGGGACAAACGTTAGGACCCACAACTTCGCCTGTGTACTCGGTAATGATGTCGATAGACTTGATCTGGGTGATGCTGTCAGCGCTCGGAGGACCAGCAGACCAGCAGGGGTCGCCGTTGCTCCATGCATTCCACATCCAGTGGCCGTCAACGCTGGGGACCTGTATGGCATGAATTAAACAAAGTGTCTTGAGTAAGGGTGGATTTGGAGGGGCGACAGTGCCTACGTTTTCGGTGATCAACCCTTGGTACTTTCCGTCTATGTAGAAGTAAGCTACGTCGGGAGCCCACTGGAAAAGAGTTGACATTGATCAGAGGAAGGCGAAGGAGAAGTGAGGGGGGCTGACTTACATCAATGCGATACTCTGGTAAAATGGTAAGAGAGGTTTGTTAGGCACGATGATATCCAGGAGTCGAAGCAACTCCTACCATGATAATCTTCAGTGGGGTCGAATCCGAAGTCGAAGATCCTATGGGTAGGCTTGTCGCCTCCATCGGCTGCCTTTAAACAAATGTATGGATTAGTTCAAACGAGCAGCACAGCGCCCAAAAAGCGGTACGGCATTCGAATTGTGTCCAGACCTTAGTCCTAGCCCAGATCCCTTCACGGCGGCATTCGCTCTTTTCAAATATGGTACTCGTCAAGATCGCCATATCAATCTCAGCATTGCTATCCCCTAAAATTCGATGCAGACCGCCAATATTAACTACGGAAAACGGCGAAGAGGAGCTATTCGAAAGCTCACGATAGAAGAAGTTGCCTTCACGAACACCAGGGACCTTGCTGGACTTCTGGACTGTGCGCACAGAGGCATACTTGATCTGAGATTGAGTGGAGACCTGGGCACCCAAGACGTTTCCCGATCCAGAGTAGGCAGAGACTTTCAAGCTGAGAGCGCCGTCCGTCAATGCGACGTTGTCCGGTGTGAATACGTGGGGAACTCCACTAGAGTCAGTTCCAGAAGCACCGTTGTCGCTGATAACAAGGCCATGCGAACTATTCGAATTCAGGTGATAGAGAGGAGAAATTGGGTTGGTAAGTATGCATGAAGATTGAGCAGTGAAGACTTACGCAAGGACTTCTCGTGCATCCTGGTCGGCTGTTACACCAGAAAAGTCGATGAAGGTGCGCGACCTGTACCCTCCAGTAATGTTAGGCAGGGTGAAGGTAGTGCACTCTTTCCAGAACTGCGCCGAAGCTGCAGAGGCAAACAGTGCCAAGGTATAAACCGAGCGGGCATACATGGTGTGTCTGGCGGGGGNAAGAAGATCTCCCTGCTCTTGGCTTGCATCCCTTCTTTTAAACGGCTCGATGGACGATCTAGTAGCGCCGAAGGTAGCAATTCCGTCGACCGGTCCACGCACATGGGTAATGATGGACAAAGTTTCTGGACTTGGGTGCCAGCCCAATCCGGCTTGTAACCTAGATATACCTCCGTCATCCATCAGCGCTGGCCCCGGTGCATCTGAGTTGCATGCTGTGGCGAGAGCCTTGGGAGGTCTTGGAAGATGTGGTAAGTATTGGAAGCGCAATCGCTGCGGTAGTCTATGTGATCAATTCTTGATGAAACAGCTTCGGTTAAGGTTTGTCGGGGAATTATTCGAGTCGCGCCCTCAGCTCGCATCTATTCAAGTCACGATGTACATCTGCTCGCTGCGGTCTACCGTGGCTTCAAGAGGAGCGGCGAGCTGCAGTGAGAGATTAGGTCGAGGGACTGAAGAAAGTGCATCCAAGCAGTTAAACGAATACGTAGAAGTTGGCCTGCGACACCGGCAGAGGGACTTTGGCACGCCAGGCTTCGACGAAGGACATTCAGACTCCTCAACGGGAAGTGGTTGACGAAGTGATAAGATATTGCATTGCGTCCCAGCTTCCGCACTCCAGGGAGTCAAAGGGGTCTGGATCGGCCAGGCCAGGACGGAAGTTCACGATTCTTCTCTCTTCGTTGCATTGGTGGATGGGCGTACATTGCCAGTGACAACTCGAGTTGTCATGAAACACAGTACCGTCGTTCATTGTCTTTGGAGATGTTGATGTACATTGCAAAGCTGATCCTGGACATGGGAATTATTACTGCAGAGGTGAGAAGTAGTAGTAGATGAAGATTTCAAATAGAATGACGATAACACAGAGTGTCAGTCTGGGGCTTCGAAAATTAGCGAGAAAGGTTCTCCACGATCTCTCGAACCCGAGGATCGACCTGTGAAAGTATGGCAATCAAGTCGTTCTAGCAGCAGCGAGGTCAAAAAAAACGAAGGGAAGCAAGAACATTCATTAACTCACCCAAAGTATGTCCTGACGCTTCTTTCCTTCAGACCCCAGGATGTAGTCGCTCGGCTCTTCAACACAATGCAGACTAATGTACTGGCCCCGCAGCCTGTCAGGGTCTTCGGGCGACCCGACAGCCGCGTATGTAAGTTGGCGGCCACCCTCTTCGGAAGTGCGTGCGAGGGCCTTTTCCATCACCCAGTCCGCGGCTTGTTGAAAACCTTGGAACTTTCGGCGCAGTGCCGAATAGCAATAGCCTGGGTTCACGCAGTTCGCGATGACTGGGGTGTCTGCTAGTAGGTCGGCAAGGGAGCGGGTAAAGAAAAGGTTGAGGACTAGGAGTCGATAAATTAACGTGAAGTTTGAGTGATACTGGAATAGATCCCTTACGCTTCGTATCAAAATACCGGGCGTCCATTTTCCTGTTAGTTGAAAAAATTTCAAGCATAAAGAAAGCTGTACTGGACAGGAATGACCCACGTACCCGTACTCCTTGCTGCTGATCGTCCGGAAGGCCGATCCTGACTCGAATACCTCATTCTTGAGCGTCGACCAATAATGGACTTCACTGCCCACCACGACGAGCCTGGGTTTCGTTTTGAACTTTTCGCCGGTTTCGACCATGCGAGGTGCCAACAACAGACACAAGAGCGATGTCGACAGGTTGTTGACTTGAATTCTTTGGGAAAAAAAAAGAAAAGTTAGGCTTCATTCCGAGCTCGATCTCGAATTCCTGAAGCACTTACGACTCTTCCCAGCCATCGGAAGTCTCTTTATGTTCGTATACGGCCACAGCAGCATTCGCCATCAAAATGTCGAGCCTTGCGTCTTTGTTCTTCAAAAACCTATCCACGAAGGCTATGACCGAAGAGAACTTGGAAAGGTCGAGGAGTTCTAGCTCTGGAGTATAACCTGTCTCTTCTCGGATTTCTAAAATAAGCGACGGTCAATTAGGATGAGTTTGCTCATAACCTCGATACGAGACCTCGACCTACTCTCAACGGCAGCCTTCCCCTTCTCTTCGCTCCGGCACGCAAGAATGAGTCTAGCAGGGTTCATCTTCGCAAAGTGCTTCGCAGACTCGAAACCAAGTCCGATGTTGGCACCGACGACGATGACAGTTTGGCCAGTGAGATCGGCCGTGGCGACAGGCGGGACCTTTGTCCATTGGGCACAAATAGTGGCATAGATAGGTCGCTTCATGGTAGGTTTCTAGTCGTTTCCAATGCTCGTTGGTGAATGAGGCCTATTAGTGAATGGGCCATTTTATGCCTTGGACAATGTTTCAGGCACAAGCTGCAAGACCATTTTGGGCAAAGACGATCTTCTGCCAGACAGACGCGTCAGTCCCGGCCGTGTTGCGAACCCAGTGAACGGAGGTGCTGACGAGGGGAGATTATGGTACATGGCATATAGTCTCCAGATACATCCGGGTTACCATTCCTGGTAATCCGAGCGAGACGAAATAACACAACGCTGATCTTGTCCCATTTTGGATAACCAAGGTCACGCATCCAGGCTGGTATGTCCACAAAATGGTAACCGATCGGTCTTGATAAGAAGACTACGTCTGTCGATAGACTAGTAGCGCCGAAGGTAACAATTCCGTCGAACGGTGACCGGTTCATGCACATGGGTGATGATGGACAAGGTTTCTTGACTTGGGTGCCAGCCCAATCCGTCGTAACCTAGATATACCTCCATCAACCTCGATATACCGTCATCCATCAGCACTGACCCTGGTGGAGCTGAATTGCATGCCGTGGCGAGAGTTTTTGGA
Source organism: Candolleomyces eurysporus (assembly GCA_027579435.1). NCBI lineage: Eukaryota > Fungi > Basidiomycota > Agaricomycetes > Agaricales > Psathyrellaceae > Candolleomyces > Candolleomyces eurysporus. The sequence goes on along the minus strand of JANBPK010000846.1, from coordinate 132,526 downwards.
GGGCTTGGGTGAATGTGGTCTCAAAAGTGGAGCATCGCAAGCGCTGCACCCTGCGGTAGTCTGTGATAAATTTTTGATGAAACGGCTTCGGGTCGAGGATTATTCGGGTCGCCCCCTCCTCGCATCTAAGCCACGATGTACATCTGCCCACTGCGATCTACAGTGTCTTCAAGGGGAGTAGCGAGCTGTAGTGGGAGATCGGGTCAAAGATAGAGGAACATCCAAACAGCTAGATGAACGCGTAGAAGCTGGGCCTGCGACGCCGGCGGAAGGACTTTGGCACGCCAGCCTGGCTTCAATGAAGGACATTCAGACATCTTGACAGAAGATGGTGGACAGAGGAGTGAGATGTCGCTTCGCGACCTAGTTTGCACATTCTAAGGGTCCGAATAGGCGCACCTCAGGGCGGAGGTTCACGATTCTTTTCCTTCTCATCTCCGTCACATCAGTGGGTCGGCGTACATTGCCAGCAACACTTCGAGTGATCATGAAACACAGAACCGTCGTTCATTGTCTCTGTAAGTGCTAGAGTACATTGCAAAGCTGAAGCTATCTTGGACATGAGTAAAATTATTACCGCAGAGGTGAGAAGTAGTATAATAGTACGTGAATGATTGGAAAGGGAGCGGGATAACACACAGTAGAGGCTTCCGAGATCAGTGAGAAAAGTTCTCGACGATCTCTCGAACCCGAGGATCGACTTCTGAAAGTACGGCAATCAAGTCGTTCTAGTGGCAGAGGTTAAAAGGCGAAGTGGAGCAAAAGCATTCATCGACTCACCCAGAGTATATCCTGCCGCTTCTTTCCTTCGGATCCCAGGACATAATCGCTTGGCTCCTCCACGCAATGCAGACTAATGTACTGGCCCCGCAGCTTGTCAGGATCTTCGGGCGACCCGACAGCCGCGTATGTAAGTTGGCGACCACCCTCTTCGGAAGTGCGTGCGAGGGCCTTCTCCATCGCCCAGTCGACGACTTGTCGAAAACCTTGGAAGGTTCGGCGCAGTGAGGAATAGCAATAGCCTGGGTTCACGCAGTTCGCGATGACTGGGGTGTCTGCTAGTAGGTCGGCAAGGGAGCGGGCGAAGAAAACGTTGAGGACTAGAAGCCGATAAATTAACACATAGTTTAGGTGATACTGGAATGGGTCCCTTACGCTTTGTATCCAAATATCGAGCGTCCATTTTCCTGTTGGTGTGGGGTTTTTCATAAGTTTGCAAGAAAATAAAGAGTGAGATCATCCACGTACCCATATTCCTTGCTGCTAATCGTTCGGAAGGCTGATTTTGACTCGAATACCTCATCCTTGAGCGTCGTCCAATAGTGAACTTCACTGCAGACCACGACGAGCCTGGGTTTCGTTTTGAACTTTTCGCCGGTTTCGACCATGCGAGGTGCCAATAACAGACACAAAAGCGATGTCGACAGGTCGTTCACTTGAAGTCTGAGGGGGGGGACAAAAGAAAGTTTAGGCTTCATTCTGACCTCGGTCTCGAAATATTCCTGAAGCACTTACGACTCTTCCCAGCCATCAGAAGTCTCTTTATGTTGTTCTGTAGCCACAGCAGCATTCGCCAGCAAAATGTCGAGTCTTGCGTCTTTGTTCTTCAAGAACCTATCCGCGAAGGCTATGACGGAAGAGAACTTGGCAAGGTCGAGTAGTTCTAGCTCTGGAGTATAACCTGTCTCTTCTCGGATTTCTGAACACAACGACGGCCAATTAGTATGAGCTTCCTCATAACCTCGATACGAGACCTCGACTTACTTTCAACGGCAGCCTTCCCCTTCTCTTCGCTCCGGCAAGCAAGAATGAGTCTAGCAGGGTTCATCTTCGCAAAGTGCTTCGCAGACTCGAAACCAAGTCCGATGTTGGCACCGACGACGATGACAGTTTGGCCAGTGAGGTCGGCGGTGGCGACGGGTGGGACCGTTTTCCATTGGGAATAAATAAAGGCAGAGATAGATCGCTTCATGGTGGGTTTCCAGTCGGTGGTAGGGTTCGTTGGTGAATGAGACCTACTAGTGAGAGCCATTTTATACCTTATACCTTAGACAACAAAACCAGTTTAGGCAAAGACGATCTTTAGGCCAGACAGACGCGTCAGACCCGGCCTGTTGGCAAATTCGAGGTGCTGACGAGGTGCTGACAAGGGGAGATTATGCTACATGGCATATTCTCCAGGTTTTTTGCACAGATACGTCCGGGTGACCATTCCTGGTCTTCCTAGTAAGAGTATCCGAGATTCCGTTGATCTTGTCCCATTTTGGATGACTAAGGTCACACATGCAGGCTTATGTCCACGAACCACTATCAGACGCAACGAGCTTGAGCGCTTGACTGTGGCGCTTCAAGTGATCCTGTACCCTTGTAGGTATGTATATCCTATGAGGCAGGGGTGTTACAGAAGAAGCCGAGATGTTTGTTGGGCGATAGCAAATCGGTGTGTGTCGGAGAAAGAGTGGGTCGTGTTAGACAGGATGATTGCAGACGATAGTTGAAAATGCCCCTCGACAACAGAGAGTCGAAAAANGTGTCGCCTTGGTTCCTCCATTCAATTTCGAGAATCGCGACGTGGTGGGCGTTGAATAGGCGAGGCGAAAATCAGAAAAATGCCAGCATCTTGAATTCCGGGCTCTTCGGTTCAGCTCACGCACGTGATGTCATTCAAACTTAAAGGGGTATCAAATCTCAGAAATCTAAAAATCCACTTTCCTTCTGCCAACGACATCGTTGGACGCTGTGCTCCCACACGCTGCTAGCAGGTCTCGCAGCCATCCATGTATCTGGACTCGATGCTCGCGGCAATGGGTGAATGTACGAGACGATGCCGACCGCCTCCACCAGCATTTCAGGTTCTACCAGGAGATCTACTCATTGAGGTAGCATCTCTGCTGGAATGTCGCCAGGATGTCCTCAGGTTCAGCCTAACGGTGCGTGTTCAGCCGTATCTTTAATGACGCTGACCCTGACGCCCTTTGCAGTCGAGCTTTGTCTTCGCACATGTCTCAGCCGTTCTCTACGAACAAGTCGTCTTGAAATCCGTCGAGCAATGCAATACGACCCTCGACATGCTCCGTACACATCCTGGCATATCGCGCCATGTGAGGCAACTTATCATTAGACCCCAAGCCAGGTTTAGAAGAACATCGTTTTCGCCTATTGACAATATGGAGGCGGCGTCGGCAGTAGCAAGGGTAGCCGCGTCCGGCTGTCTTGACGCGCTTCTCAAGTTTCAATGGGATGACGAGGAGCTGCCATACCATGACGAAATGTGGTTTGCCTTGCGCATGGGGTGCGTCTGAAATCCCTTCACTCGTGGCAACCTTTCCCCCTGACAGTGCCCTGGGTTTAGGTGCCCTCAGCTTCGGTACATTGCAACATCTGTTGGTTCATTACTTCCGAGCGTCAACAACCATGTGCGTTTCATCTCGGATCTATGTCTCCCACTCATTAAGAACTCTTTATTAGCTATTTCACTTCACCGATCTGAAGGGGTTTGCCCTCACTTTGAAAACAGGATTCTACGAGAACCATCACGACCTGTTCCTCGATGAGGACCATCCTACCTTCAAGAAACTCTGGGGCATGCTTATTGATCGATGCCCGAACCTCGAGGAACTATCTATAGACGGAAGATACCCAGTTCCGACGGATATACATCACATCGCGGATGGACGATGGCCTAACCTCCGGAAGCTAACCCTCGGGGATGTGTGCACCGATTGGATCCCAAGATCTCTCGCTCCAGGGGAAAAGCGGCCCTTCATCGCGTTTTTAGAGGCGCATCCTATGCTGGAGTATCTTGATTTGTCCAGGCATACCGTGCAACCGATACACCTGGCCTCATTGGACCCAACAAGTCTTAGTCGCGTGACTTCCTTTTCGGGGACCCACCAGCAGCTCCAAGCTCTCCCTCATCTCCACACTGAACTTAAATCGCTTACCTTCCATGATTCCGTGGAAACCCGGGAAGTCTCCGCCCCGACGGTGGCTAGCCTCTTACGAGAATTGACGTCGCTCACCAATCTCCGGATATCCTTCACGCTCCACTCCATGTACGATAGTGGCAATCTGCTCCGGTCGCTCATCCAATCTTGTCCCAAGCTGCGCCACCTTGAACTAACGTGTGCCCACAAGCCTTCGTTTCAGCTGGTGAGAAATACACTTCATTAGAACCCTGTGCTTAATATTCTCGCACCACACCGCAGTACTGACATGCCGTTTTAGGACGCGTTCGCAAAAACTATTCGCGGTTTCCCCAAGCTCCAAACGCTCGATTTAACTATAGTCAGGTACCCAGGGGACGAAACACTTTCCTCGGGTGCTGCGTGCATAGCCAAGAGCAACCCTCGACTCCGCAAATTCTCACTCACGTTCATTCCACCTGTATATCCTGTGTCACTCCCGTTCTCTTTCGGTTTCTTCCGCCCCTTCTCCGTGCCGTTCACTGAACGTGCTTCAGGGTCGTTTGAGCTGCGATGTGATGAACACGGGCTGCCACTGGCTATTAACGCTTTGGAGCACTCCAAGTTGGTGTGGCCTTGGAATTTGGGTGTTTCCTTCCGTACGAGGAAATACGTCAAGGACCTCCGACCGCCGAGCCTCTCAAACAGCAGTAAAGAAGGGTTCTGGGGCTTGTTGGGCTTGATGTTTGAAAAGTCAAGTGCGGGAGAGGAAGTGAGGATGATGTTGTTCTGTTCGATGCTGATGTGTTTTGCTGTTTGGGGTTTTGTGGTTACAGGGAAGAATAGGGCATTGGAGAAGGAGGTGATAAACGGCGCGTCGGCGGGGATTGCGGCTTCGTGGAGAGGTTGAGTTTATCTCGGTGCGGTGATCGATGTTGCGTCCTCCCCCTTTCCTCGCTTTCCCTTTCCCTCGCTTTCCCCTTTCCTCCCTTCCGTCCCTCCCCCTTCGCGATGGCTCGGCGAGGTCGAGTCGGTACCAGCCCACCCTCCATCTCTATGTCCTTTCGTGCACATGCTTGCGTGCTCGTTGAAAACGCTCTCCACTCTATCTTTTCTTCTCTATAATTGCTATATCTTTATCCATCATCGTATCCTTGCCTTGCTTAGTCCGCTTGGTTCTGCTCTGCTACAACTATAACATACCTACACAACGTTGCACCAAACGCCGAAATGGCGACAAACACATTCCTATCGCGTGCTTACCGGCTCTTTCTGTAACATATTTGGGATTTTACCATAACCTGTACCCAATAATACCATTGCTCGAGCGGTCACTCCGACTCTCGCGGGTTCCACCAGACAATAGTTCTAAAATCGCATTGCATTTTCGGGAAATTCTGGACCAAGAAATACACAGCAAATTGGATGGTCGTACAACACAGCATATACTTAGGTGGTCTACAAAGTTTAACGTTACATAGACGTGGGGTATCGTGATGAGATAACGATAACTTCGCAATTGTCGTGTGTAGCCCGTATCAAATTAGTACCTGTGTAACCCGAACATGACGGACGGGAGGGGGAGGCGACGGAGATGTAGGTGGAGGTACGAAATGCACGGAGTCGGAGGGGTCGCAAAAAAGCAGCAGCAACAGGATTTTTGAGGGTTGATTGGCCGGTCATCGCCAAGAGGGAGCGGGTCGGTGAAAAAGCAAGTACGAGGGCGCGGATTTTGCGAACAAATTAAAGCAGCCAATAAATCAAGACCTAAATTTGATTAGCGTGCATTCAGATAAAGAACGACGCCACGGGTGGATGTTTCCAAAGCAAAGGGGGATGACGAAGTGGAAGCGGAAAGGGTTCATCGGATGGAGCAATTAAAAGAACGAGGAAAAAAAAGANAGGGAGAGAGAGCAGACGAATGAATTAAAACGCACATCTTATACTGGCATGTCACCTCTTCTTCTTTGATGTCTTCGCGATCGGTGCCTTCGACTTTGTATGTGATCTCAATGTCCAAGTCCCGGTTATTGCGCTTGTTAGGTGCACACTTTACACCTCCAACGATTTTGTCGCCTTTTGATACAGTCAGCGTTGATGGGGTGTAGAAGACGGTTTGTCTGGAGAGGCAAACAAAAAAAANCAAATAGGAGCGTCAGTCAGATTACCTTTGTCATCGGAAGGGCACCAGGTAAGCTGGAGTTGGAGGGGAATGGTACGCACTTCCAGTGGGTGTATTGCGCATGGGGACCGGTGGAGAACTTGACTCTCTTGTGGGTACAATCGAACGAAATGTCAAACCATGCCAAGAACGCGTGGACGTCTGAAGGATCCATCCATATCCGTCAAGAACGAAATCAAAAAATTGATATCAGAAAAGTGAACTTACAGTCGTCGCGGGCAACGTCCAGGCTGAACTGAGCTTCGAAGGTGAGATCTTCCTTCTTCGCAGTCAGGATATCAATTTTCTGTTGTAGAGGGAAGGAGATGATCAGATATGCACCGTAAAGAGAAAGGCGGAATTACCTTGAGCATGCAGGGATCTGTAACAACGGCCTTGAGGTCTACTGTATCAACAAGGGGCTCTCTAAGTGCGATATCCTTGATACAAGAATAGTCGAAACCGTAAACGTTATCCCAGTCTGAGACGAGGTGCTTCGGTCAACTCTCGTCGGGAAGGATATCAGAGGGAGATCATACAGTTGATTTTCTCTTCCTTGTATTCCTGGTCTTCGATAGCAGCAACATAGATGTAAGCAGTGTCCGGGAAGATGAGGCCGCCTGGTGCGAGGTATTTGTCGCGTGCAAGGAGGACGGTGTCGAGCATGGACTCGTAGAGGAGGAAATAGCCCATCCATTCGGAGATGATGATGTCGTACTGTTTGAGAGGTAGCTCGGCTTCTTCGAGTTTTCCTTTTACGAGGGTGATGACTGGAGGAATAGTTGACATCGTTGATATCAAACCAATAGAACGGACGCACTATCTTTGAATCCGTTCGCCTCGATGATTTTTTGTGCTTGGTCGATGATGTTGGACATGTCAATCTGGCCAACGGTCAGTCAGACGACAAGCGATGGATACATCCACGTACTCCAGTAACATGTTTTGCGCCTGCTTTCGCAGCAAACATGCTGAGGATACCGGTCCCGCATCCTACATCGAGCACGGTCTTTCCCTTGAAGAGATGGGGATTGTCGACGATGGCTGATCGGTATGACCCCGTTCGGACTTTGTCTTTCAGCATCTCCTCATGGATGCCTGGCCAGCTGTGAGCAGCAAATCGAATCCAGAGGCAATGTATACGTACCAAAGTGAGCATACGAGTCGGCATAGCTGCAGAAAAAAAATAAATTGGTGGACTCGGGGAAGGTGCGAAAGCGTGCGCAACTAGTCTCGCGATGTCATATCATGGAAATCAGGGTTCACATTCTGATCTTGGCTGGAGGGACCGGCGGAGTCGTTGTCGATATCCATGGCTGAGTGAGAATGCGTTGGAGACAACTTCAACTTTGGCCAGAAAAATGGAAGCGGCATCGGCTCGGCAGCCTGATCGTTTTCTCCCACACTGATCCCGTTACAGACTTACATAATGGCGCAGGTTAGCGCCAAATCTATTTATAACGCAGGTGATCGCGCAGCTGCCCTAAGAGTCAGACTCTGACTTTGGGCGCAGTTGCTCTTGGCTCCGCAGTCCTGTGCTCGCCATCCCCGATCGTCGTACAAAAGGCCTGTCAAGCATGATTGTTGAGCCCGAACGACAACCCACCAACATGGTCAGTCCCTCTGCGCCCACTCCCCCTCCAGCGATCCCAATGACCCTGGAACAACAACACCAGACAGAAACCAGGCAGGGCAACGTACCCTCCGATAACCCCCCNGGCGTACGACTGTGTGGTCGAACAGCATTCCAACTGTGAGCGCCCTTGCTCCGATGTCGCGTCTGTATCTCACCGCAGTCCCAAAGATCCGTACGACAAGGTCAAACCACAGATACCCTCGAGCCTGGACCAAAGCGAACCCTTGATACCCTACAACTACGGTGGGCCAGCCTACGGCAGACAGCCAACGTTCACCCCTTCGCCCACGGTCTACTACTACAACAACCCCGTNAACGGGGGAGAGGATAACATCCCTGCTACCTCCATCCCACCCCGAGATGGTATGCTTGCAGGCAGGCGAGCATGTGCCACAGACGAATTACGGGATCCTGGGTGAGTCTTGGCTTATTCTCTTCGCTTTGCTCAGGCCGTGCTGACTAGCGTGATAGGCATCCTTGCTGCCATCTTCTGGTTCCCGCTTGGAATCGGCTTGTGTCTTATTGACAAGAAGGTCAAGTGCAGCCGGTGTGGGATCACCATCGACGAAGGGGTCTGCGGCTAAAGGAACATCCTTTTCATCTCAATCGACCTGTTCTTTAACGGACATTCATTTTCATCCGATCTTGCTCTATTCCTATGCAACACCATACAATCCATTTCACGACCCTTTGACGACATAATACAACATCGCTCCTTCATTTCTATTCTTATTCGCTTCCATACCATATAATACACTGCCATTGTTGTATTTCTATACCGATATACACTCTCACGAGAGCTCCGTTGTCGTCGTTATATCAACCCCCACTGCACACGCAAGACCTTCCTTCCGACTCCAGTCATTTTTTCCAACACACACTCAACTGTGCCCGCCCCAGGCTGATGCTTCTCAACGCTTTCAACAAAGTCCGAAATCCCACCTCCAACACCAAAATACAACACTTTTGCCGCCACTAAACAAATATAACTTGAGGGATCTGATTTTTTNGGCTTTGGCGCCGTCCGTCAACGTTAAAGAAAGCTTCTCCGATATCAAAGAATCCAGGGGTACGTTAACGGTATGCGCAGATCCTGTCTGGAGAAGGTTGATTAGAGCCTTTAGGGACTCCTGCCGATAGATCGTTTCGGAGGTTAAGAGTAGGTTGTAGTTTCCCCCTGTAAGAGAGAGATCGAAGGACTCCCATGAGCCAGAGAAGAATCGGATGTGGAGGTTGTGTTCTTTGAGGGAGACTAAGAAGGCTTGCTTGAGTTCGTCGGTGATTGGAAGCTCTCCGGGCGTAGAGGCGTCCATGGGGACTGCGTCCTCGCTTGATTCCCGGTAAGAAGAGGAAGCGGGCGATAGATCTTGGAAGAATGTTAGCAACAGCAGTGGTTTGCGGGGAAAGGAAGAGGACGTACACCACATCATAAGAACATTCGGGAAGGTCACCAGTTCAAGAACAGAAGCGTTGTAGTCTTGAAGATGGATGTGGGTCTCTTCTGTGGCGCCAGGTGGTTCTGACAACACGCGTTGCAGAACGTAGAGAGAAGGTACGGCCGTACCGCACCCCAACTACGAGAAGGTTCAGATGAATTGCGAAGTATGTTTGGAAGGAATGGTAGCACTCACCTCCACAACTCGCTTCCCACTGTAACTAGAAAACGAACCACTCGATTCTAGATACTCCACCAGATCCAAACTGCACTCCCATGTCTTCAAACCCCCTTCGTATACACCTGGGAGCAGATCGGACGGTGCGTCGAGATAGGTTAGGATCGAGGGTTCCACGGTCGTAGATTTTGGTTTGGAGTCTTCATCGTTCTCAGGAGAAGGATCGAGAGTTCCGTCAGAGATGAGCTGGAACCTTGCATCGAACAGATCTCGGCGAACGAGATTTACTGTGGTTTTAGTTTTTGGGATGGAAATGCTCAAGGGTGAATAGGAGATCAGCGTGGGCAAAGCATCGAGCTGAGCTTTATCAAAGAAGTGAAATTAGTTCACGGTGAGGAAATAGACGAAGATGACGAACGAATTGTTGGATTGGGTGCTCTTGGAAAGGCGCTTGAGGGTGCTCCTCTCCCCGGGCTTTTAGCAATTGAGGGTCTTCAGAGACGTTTTCGCTAAACTCTTCGTCAATGTCGTCGATGTCAAAGTCGAATTTGAACATGGTGGTTTTTGTGGACGAAAACAAAAGCTTCGCGTCGAAAGTTTCTAGGAGATTACATAAGAAACGCGCTTGTGTTTGGTTTGGAAGGCTTAGCCATACGCGTCGGGTTGATCTCAAGGTTCCCTCCTAAACATCTATCTCCCTTAAAATTGGGTAGACAAACAGCATGTGGAATTCTACTCCCCTTGACCTCGACTCGTTCTCAGATCTAAGGCTAGGAGAAGCCGACCAACTTCCCCCAGTCCAACCACAATTCTTCTTCGCACCCCTCCAAGATAAACCTCAGGATCCTATTCTCGATGCTATCAAACTCGCGCAAGCCAGCCCCGCAGCAAAACCACGCTCTTTTCAAGATCCTGCCTTACCCAAGGAGCTTGCGATCCTCACGACGGACCTTGGTGGATTGCGCAGCAAGGACGATCCTGCTGAGAGTCCTCAGAGTCCGAGTCCGTTGACGTTTTGGAGTTCCGTGTTTGAAGGACATCGGCAGGCCGTTGTGAGTGCTCTTCCACTTTCTTAATCGGTCTGCCGTACACGTGAAGGTGTTTAACTGATGTGCTTCATTCGCCGAAGAGTAGTACTGTTTCGTGGGATAGACTTCGGCCTACACATTCCACTCTTGCGGCTACCACTGCGTTCCTGTCCGAGCAAGATGATAGAGTGTTTGCTTCTGCGCGATACCAGTACGTCCATCCATCTTTGCGGTTTTGATCAGCGAAAAGGCTCTTACGATGGAGTGAAGTGTACGGCCTGAACGTGGGCAGAAGGTGCATCCTATCTCGACTGAAGAACTGCACCGGTCGCTGCAAATGACCATGATTGGAACGTCGTCGAGACTATTCAAATGGGATCTCGTGCAGGAGAGCTTCATGTATGTGTGGGAGGGTGATCGGTGCCTACATGTGCAGGATAAGGATGAAGTCATCAGCAATAGGTGAGCCAGCCTACTTTCATCTCGGCTAACGCTGCCTGGCTGACTAGACTGTCAGTATCATCCAACGTTTCATGACAATTGGCACGCTGCTTCGGCGTTTGGAAGAGTTCATCAAGGCTCTTCATCGTAGGTATGTCTAGATGTTTCTCAGAGACAGGTCCATCGTGTTTATTCGATCTCACAGAAAGGTGAAAGATGGCCCGACGGTTTATGCTTTCGCGCACACACTGTCTACAATCCTCGTTTACCTCCGCGAGTCCTTGGTCCGCATCTCTGCTTCCGACCAACCTGATCTTCTAAATGCCTTGTGGAATAAATATGGGCTATATGAAGACATTGTCCGCGCTCTCTCAGAGCTCTATGGAAGGGTAAGTACTCAACTGTACAATCAAAATCCCGATTCACGCGTGATCTAGGATCTGGACGTCGAACCCAAAGACTACCCGCCATTTGAGGCCCACCCAGTCAAAATTATTTCAACCATTTACGAATATCTTGCTTCTCATGTAGAACGACAATCTGCCCCTTCAATCTCTGCCATCTTTGCGTATATCCTGGACGGAACGTCACAAGAATATCTTCATGAAGTTGGGCTCTCTATAGGATACGGAGGGCAGCCGAGGAAACCGCCTCCTCGAGTGGACGAGGACAGAGAAGATTACTATGGGATTGACGACGAGGAAGAGGAGGAGGAAGATATCTTTGCTGCGCTTGCTCAGATCCAGACCGACTTCCCAGATTTCTTTCCAAAGACGTTGCTGGACGTGTTACCGAATGCACAGAAGTCGCTTATATTGCTACGGAAGGCCCAGCCAGATCACCCTCTGCTTGGCCAAGAGTCGAAGGACAAACGGGTGCGTTGGTTGTGGTCGGAGTTGGACATATTGGAGGCTTGGGATGAGGCGGAGGGCTCGCATACAGAAGAACTTGGATTCGATGAGTCCAAGAAGCGAACCCAGTCAACCTCGCAACCGGTACTCCACCAGACTTATAAGCCAGAGATCGAGGAAGAGTTTCGAGTTTTTGATATGGCTCCAGGGGATTTTCAAGCTCAGTCTGCGCTGCAAGTCGTCGACCGGTCAAGCGCCATGTTAGAGCGATTCATCCAACGATTCCCAGCACGCCTACCTTCTATAACGCCTACCCTCCCCCACCTCACCTCACTCGTCTTTCACAGGCTATTGGAGCATGCCTCCACGCTGTCTTCGACCCTGCTTTCTATCTTCCTTACCTCGTCGAATAACCTAAACCTCCAACTCCATCTCAGCCTGCTGCGCTCTTACCTCCTTGTCACGGCACCGGCTTTCAAGTCCAAGCTCTTAGGCGCGCTGTTTTCGGATGCAGGTGAATACGGTGTCGATACCACTCCGCATAGTATGTCGCTTCGCTCGATTAGACGGCGGCCTAGTAGCAAGAAGGCTGTCGTCAAGGAAAGCAAGCAGCCCTGGGCTATCGGGTTGTCGCCCGACTTGTTGGAAAGAGAGATTTGGCCCCCTGTTGGTGGTGACCTCAGCTTCTTTCTTCGGACGGTTATTGTAGATGCGCTGAATAACGGGAAGCAGATGGATGATGAGGAGGAGAGGAAGAAGAGGCATGTTGTGGTTGAGGAGGCGGCTTGGAGGATTGGGTTTGCGATTAGGGATTTGCCGACGGGGCATGGGAGGGATAAGTGGTTGAATCCTTTGTGTGAGTGGTGTTTCAAAAGCACCCATCCTGTTTTGAATTGATGTTGATGTGATTTTTCGACCAATAGGTATCGAGTATGCTTTCGTCTTCTTTGCCGTGTGTTTGCCTTTCTCATGCTCATCTAGGGCGCTGGACTTCCTTTATATGGATTACAAGCCTCCACGACCGATGGACGTCCTGATCTCACCGACTATATTGTCCAAGTATTATCGGATCTTTGCGTTCATCCTTCGCTTGTTTAGAGGTGAGATTCCTGCCCTATACCTCCACCGATTCACGCTCACCGCATAAATTAGTGGAATGCGCTATCAAGAGCGTGTTCCGAATGACGGGGGTCTCAGCGCAACCCTTATTCCCAACTCTCGCTCAACCGAGAAAGTTACTCCTCCATTTCCGCTTCATCGCTCAGTCGTTTGTGGCCACCTTGTCTGCATACGTTTTCGACACCGCGATCGGAGGGAATTTCGATCCGTTCTTGGCGCAATTGGAGTCCTCATCACTGGCTGCCTCTGCTTCTGGTACGAGCACCAGTGCTGCAAATACCACCTCAAGGGCTGGCAGCTCAGGGCCGCATGAGTTTTCAGATGTTTTTGAGCTCGCGACTGCCCATTCTGATTTACTCGATCGGATACTTACTGCGTGTCTCTTGCGGTCGAGTCAGAAGTTGCCCGGAGAGCTGCTTAGGCAGAGTCTTGAGCTCGTGCTCGAGTTTTGTGTGGTTGTCGGCGAGTTGTCGAGGGGGAGGTTGAAGGAGTACGAAGCGGGGCCGATGATTGAGGAAGTATTTTTGAAGTTCAAGGCGAAGATGGCTACGTTTGTGAGTCCTTTCCTGCCTCTTATTTCTAAATTGAGGTTGGGATGGCTGATTTTTGGGTCAAGATGAAGGTGCTGAAGGGGCTCGTGGAGAAGGGGACGGGTATTTCGTCCAATTTGCCGATGGAAGTTGGGACTGGTGCTCAGACACCAACAGGTGGGATTGCGGCTTTGCCTCATCTCCTTATGCGTTTAGATTTGGGAGATTGGTGGTCTCAGTCGGTATGACTCTGACTCACAAGAAGTTTGTACATATCCAGTACCTTCTCAAAAGAGCACCCAATGCACCGGCAACCAATCCATTTTTTCGGAGGGCTTGAATGAATGATCGGATGACGTCGATGTCAAATAAACGTGTCTCTCACAGCTATTCCCACGGTATGATCTCTGCACCGTCCCTGGTGGTCTGACCGAGTTTTCGTTGTCTCTTGCGTCATTGAGTCTCTCTTCGATCTATAAAACCCATCTGAATCGGGCAAACTCCTATTACCCCCTCTTATATCTTTACTATTTCTTATAATTCCAGCAAGAACGCCAAGTATCGAATTGTCAAAACACTCGTTGAATCATGCCACAGATTGCAGGCGCCGCGGTCCCAGGGTTGCTGTTCTGTTTCGCGGCGATGGTGCTGCTCCTTTTCGTGAGTATTCTTTCCGTTCGGAGGGCTTGCGAGGCGGTCCGTATTGACTTGAGTGGGTGCGCGCGTAGGTCTCGGTGTCAGAACCGACTTGGAACAAAGTGTCGTTTCTGAACGTCCAAATGTCGAATGGGACGACGCATTATGGAGTCTTCGGGTATACCAACCACGACGTAGGGATTGGATACTACTTCAGGTGCGCAGTCTGTTCGGGCTTTTTCTCTGTTCTTTGAACTAATGGGGGAAAACGTAGTAATGATCGGCTGAACTCGACGGTCCTGCACAATCTGACGAAGACTCTGATTCTCCATCCAATTGGTATGCACCCGTTCCAGTGGATTGAGCGTCCATCTGATCAGCGGCCATCCTATTTCTGTAGCTTGTGGTCTCTCAGGCATTGCGTTCATCTTCGGTCTCGTTGGTGCTGCATTCCATAGAAGTGGAACGATACTTATGGCCCTGGTCGCGTGTCTCGCGTTCCTCACATGTCTCGTTGCCTGGGTCATTGACATGATTCTGTTCGGTATCGCTCGGCAACGGTATCGAGACCAAGGCCTTTCGGCGCAGTATGGGAATGCGACTTGGTTGACGCTGGGTGCGCTTGTTGCGTTGATACTGGGATTCTGTACGGCTTCCTTTGGGGCATTTGGAAGGTATAGAAAGAAGAGGACGGATACGTCGTATTAGAGGGAGGGGCCTGTCTTTCTTTGGCTTCCTCTCCCCTTGCCACGGTTGCTTCGACGTGGCTCGCTTCGCTTCGCTCGTCTGATTCGACCTCGCCTCTTCCATCACCCACCCCCCNTGTTCTTCCCTGTTTTTCGATCCAGGAAATTCAGTTCATCACCTTCGTTTTGCGACACCTCTCCGACTTTCCATCGATTCATCCCCTTTTTTCTAGTTTTATCATTTCTTGACGACTTCTTAGACTCTCTATGATCTCCTTTTTTCGTTCTGCTCTATCTTGCTTCGCCACGTCTCTTCATGCGCGTTACGTCTCCTTAATTATTTCTTGCTCTGCATTTTGGGTGTCAAGGAAATCTTGTACTGTAGTATATTTTGGCTTTTAACAGGAGCCACCTGTGTAAATATCGATGTCCCGCTACTCAGTAATTAAGTACTGACTTTTGTTAGTTCGCTTTTTCTTTTAGCCAGTCTTTAGGCTTTCTTGGACCGCAATTACTTTATTTACTATCTAGTAGTCGTAGTTTGCTAGTTGAGTAGTACAATGCTACGGCACCGTCCTGCTACTCTTCGGAGTTTCCTTCAGTGCGCTCGATCGGTTTTGCTTGGAACGGAAATTGCTAGCCTATTTTTGGCTAGCCGGATGTCAGGGATATACGTATTAGCGCTATGAATATGAAGGGTCCCGCGGCCAGTTTGGGAGAGGGGGGAAACAATAAGCTCAAAGTATGCATGTGTGGGTGCGACGGCGTAGTTCAATGGCAAATATTGCTCGTGCTCAGCGATCTAACGCTCAGCTAGTACTGGTTCTATTGGTCTGCGGGGAATCTGGCTCGGGGCTCGATCGGCATTAGAGTTAAGGCGGTTGGTAATTTGCGACGTGCGTAGGCATCTAGTTCTATCGCCCAACTACCTCCTCCTCCAGTTATTTGATCCAAGTTCGCCGAAAGGTTTCAAGGGAACCCTGGCCCGCGAAACTAACGAGAGAGACGGGGACTGACCGATCTGGGGTGTATAAGAGCCGCAGTTGATTATCAGCTGAACACTTCAAGCACAGTAACTGTCGCCGTAGCTCAGATAGACCTCCCGGAGCATAACTGAATCTAAGACATTTCCCCTAGGTCGACGAAACGATTTAATTTGGTTCGCCTCTTTATAGACAAGTTTAGAAAACTCTTTCCAGACGCCGCTGCAATGGCGGTTGCGGTACTCGGTGTGGCGTTGAGTTTGAATCCAAGTGACAACAGGGGTTGAGCTGGTATGGTACATTGAAACAAACCGTCCTTACAAATGTTGAATTCGTTCCCTGGGTACCTGTTGGCATGTGAGTGAACCTGAACTTCTGTTGGAAGCGGCGGTCAAAAAAAAGTTGGAAACAATCAGGGCCACAGGCACCAAAATCGTCTTGGTATAGTAGTCTATATGATGGGTTGGAAGACTGCGATGGAGATGAAAGTAAAATATGGTAGTCCATACGTTATGGGGTCTGCCAACGGCTGTCACCGATTGTCCGGACCACCACATGCTTCATCGACAGTTTCTGACACTCCTTTTTGTTTCTTTTCTAACATGGTTAGAGTAGGACGGTCTATACGGCGTAAGTATGGTGGATTTGCACCCGTAGTGCCTGGTCATTTGACTTGCGCTCCATTGCACCACCAAGAGAATTTTCTTTGTGGAGAAGGCATCTATTCCGTAGGCATATTTTAGGGGTGGAGGGCCATCAGTTGATTCAATCAGGCTCGGCCATTAGTTTGACCGGCCCAGCGGCCCTGGCCGCTGACAATCGTTCAAGTGGCAGCCAAATGGCAGTCTATGGCAGTCATAATTCATGGCGTCAGGGTTCAGGCGTTAGCAGAGAGCGATAGGGAGAATGGCGGCTAAGTTTCAAGGGAGATGGAGAGGGAAAGAGTCGAAGCGCTGCGGACGCTCTGCATTCGCCTTTCGGGGTGGGAATAAGGGCGCAGATAGCCGACACCGGATGGTTGATCTGGCCAGGCGGGAGCTCAGCGTCGTGTCACAGCGAGCAAAAGATTGCCCATCATCATCCTCCCTTTGTTCTCTACCACCACAGCGGTGTCCATGCTCACCTCCCAAACTTATTGAAGTCCTATCATTATTCCCCCTTTATCACAACCTCTCATTTATCATCTATTTGCTATCACAAGACACGGCATACTAGGCCGCCAGCGAGGTGCAGCGATCTACACAAGTGTTGGGGTGAAGAGAGTTATTTATCATACCTGTAAGTCTTTTTTTNCTGTCTGTCACCAAGCTGTGGATGCTTTTTCGGCCGTTGCGCAGCGAGGCAGAGGAGAGGCAGCGGCGTTATAGCGTTGCCCAGCGACATACATTCCGCGCATCCATAAGCCCGCTCCTTTTATACCACCTTGTAATCCATTCATTCCTGTTTGCTTCGGCCTCGCTTTTATATTGTCACCTGCCTCGAGGCAGGGCCGAGTGTGGTGAAATGCTTGTGCTTACACCTTCTGTGGCTGGCCTCGTGTAACCGGCGTGTCCGATGTAAACAATCTCCATTCTTCGGCTTCCATTTGGTGTGTCACCATTCAACATACGGATCTTGAGATTGTGTATGGTGGTTCACTAGATCCCTGTTCACTCCATTGCCTGCAACGTTCTAATGACTTCACGAAACCGTTAGCAATGCCACTGACACCCTTACGCAGAATTATACCTAATTGAACCAGTGGGCAATCCCCTCCAGTCGAACCAATATCATCGATACCGACCCCCCAACTATTAAATCTCTCACCATCGTCGATTCACTACTTCCCATATACGCTTACCTTCCAAATCGTCAGTTCGGACGGCGGGACGAGAGAAGATTAAATCCCAAACCAGAAAAACTCTCCAATCATATCATATCGAGATAGCTACCACCATGTCCGTTTCAAACCCGGCCGGTCTCGTCACGAGTTCGACAGGAGGCATGTTTGAAGCCTCAAGTTTGATTAGCACCGCAGCTCCACCATCACAAGCATCATCGCGAACGGGCAGCAGTAATGCTCCTGCATCCTCCGTGTTACCTTCTTTAACACCCACCACCACCAGGCCAAGTGGGTTCGCAAGTAGCTCTGCTACTTCCTCTTTGAGCCCGAGCTCAACGCCAGCCTTGGGAGTTGCCGGAGCCAGGAACAGTGATAACACTGCGAGTCAGCCTGCCACTCCTTCTCCGCCGCGTCGACACGATACGCACAACACTGCAAGTGCTGGCGGTCCACGATCAAACTCGTCAAGTCGGACCCAGCCTAAACGTCACCCCTCGTCCGACCCTGCAGCCGCGGCAACGCCCCCAAGTGCCTCTGCCTCGTTGTTTTTGAACAGGTCCAAGTTCAACCCACAACGACCGTCTTCACCAGCAGGCCCTGCTGTTGATCTTGTTCCTGCCCTTGCTTCGATATCCACCTCGGATGCAAGGTTATTCACGACTTCTTTCACGACTCACGACGACATCACTGCGGTCCCTTCATCCAGAAATCAGGCTAATTCTCTTGGCCCTAACAGTTCTCGCCCTTCTCATCCTCCCGCCTCTCGACCATCCCTCCCTTTACCCCCTTGCGGTTCTCGTGCAGATTTGCCTAACGGCGGACTCACACTTGCCCCTTCATCGCCCACAAGCGAGGAACTCTCCTCACCTGCACCGACACCCCCGCCCAAGTCTCCCAGGACTTTTTCTTTCCCCTCCCTTCGTCCAGGGAATCCGTCATCCCCACGTTCTTCTGTCGGTCCTCTGTCTTCTGTGTTTATGGGTAGTAGCCAGAGCAAGCCTGCGACCCCAACGTCGAGTTCTTCAACAAACTCGCGGTCTCAACCGCCGTCATCGGGTCAAAAGCTCCAGAAAACAAACCCCCACCTGCAGGCCCAACATGCAACATCTCCCGCCACATCATCAGCCTTGTCACCCGGCGGACCTACAACACGCGGTCGTTCACCGTCCCCCACGCCCACCCAGCAATCACAGTCACAATCAGTCTTGCCGCGTTCCCAGCCGACCTCTGCCACTCCATCGAACCCCCTGCTCGTCCCACCACAGGCAATATCTGCATCAGGTTCTTCAAATAGTGCAAGTAGTAAGCTGAAACGCGCCTTTGCTGGAAGGAGGAAGAAGTCTGAAGACGCGAGCATGCTCTTCGGCAAAGGGTTTGGGAAGTTGGGTGAGGGTGCTTCGACGACGTCGTTGGGTCAGGAATCTACAGCAAGTCTATCGAAGGCGGCCGCGCAGAAACAGTTGGCAGCTCAGCTCCTTGGGCCAAGCGCGAGTTCTGTCACTGGTTTGAAGAAGGTTTCGTCCAAGGCTTTCAGCGGCGCACCGGTTGTAGTTCCTCCTCCATCGGAACAGCGAACAATTGTACTGGAGGAAGGGTCGGTGACTGGGTTGTCCTTATCATTGTCTCCTGCTTCAGCGGACGTATCACAGGGATCTGGTGGGAGAACGAATAGAATGTCGATCATTCAGTTGAGCCCTGGAATCACTTCTGCTGTGGATTATATGCGGGCTATGGTTCCATCGGAGGAAGAGGGGCAGGATGCCGAGACTGATGCTCCAGCGGGTGATGAGAAGAAGGGTGACGGGAGAAAGACAAACGAGCAGCCGGAGGAAGTGCGAGGACACTCATCATCCCTTCCCTCCACCTCTATGACCGCAGCAGCCATCGTGGCTAGCTTGCCCAATCCGTTGTCCTTGTCCCAGAGTCCGACGACATCACCTGCACCGGAGAAGGAAGTCGAGTATCGTGAGAGGCCAGGTCGGGAGCAGCAGGAGAAGGAAAAGGGCGAGTTGAAGGAAGCTTGGAGGAAGAGCGATTCGACGATTGGTCACCATACTATTCGCAATCCGGGAACCACTGGAACGCGAGGCTCGCGGCCTGTCTCGATGGCAGAGTCGTTCCAGTCGGCGTACACGATCGTTCCAAGCGGCGGCGGCGGACCAGGGTCAATTGGAGGCAACAAGAGGTGGAGTACTCTTACGGGAGACATGGATTTCCAGGTCATGATGGAGGAAGACGGCGAAGACGAGGAAGATAGCAAGGCAGCAACTAGTCGTGCGGCGAGTGGCTCTGGTGCCCAGCCCTTGAAAGCCGAGGAAGCCACTAGAACCTCGACTTCCGCAAAGAATATCAATCGACGATCAATGTCGCTGAATGTTGGCATCTCAAGTTCTGCGAAGCCACAAATCACTCCGGCCTACGTTAGTGTGAACGCCGCCAGCCACCGTACGACCGAACCTGAGACGCGACCGATCTCCCATTCCATTTCAGAAGGACAATCGGGGGCTTTATTGCCATCGAACGGTTCTCCACCCAGTTCTTACCCGCATCCTGGGCCCAATGTAAGACCGTTGCCAACTCAACCGTATCATGGTCCACAAAGCCAGGGGTCTCATATACATTCACAGTCGCTCTCTAGTCTGCACCCACCTGCGTCTCACCAAGACCAGTATCGCCACCAACAGCAAAAGATGACTCTGTCGCCCGGTAGGCCCTCTGGAAAGGCACCTGCTGCTCATTCGGCCAATTACGATCCTAGTCGGCCCCCTCCCGCTCTAGCCACTCGTGGTGAGTGACATATCAGTGGGAATCTTGAGAATTATACTGATCATTGTGACATCTAGGTAATCACTCTTCTACTGCCCCTGTGTCATTTAGGCAAACCGCGATCAGCATGTCGAATGGCTTTGCGAAGAAGGCAGCTGAAAAGATTGGTGGCTTTGGCAAGAAATGGGGGATCAACACGCCGTCGTCCGGGTCAGGAGACTCATCGTCAACGTCAAGCAGGGAACAGCCGTATTCGTCTTCGCAGTCCTATCTGGAACAGGCTGGTGGTGTACCACTTGCTCGGACCCACTCGAATCAGTCTTCTTTAGCCTCGAGTATGAAGAGTGCAGCTAGCCTGAAGAACGGGATCACCTCTGGGATCATTCATCATGTTCAACTCCCTGGCAAGAAGAGCAAGGAGCCGGAGAAGAAGAGGAGGACACCGAACGCGCCTTCTGGTGCATATAGCGTTGCTTCGAGCATCACCAGCACGAGCACATCGGAGTCTGATCTCTCCACGGCACCAATGCTTGGGAAGCTCCTTCGAGAACCTCTGAGAGGCCGGAATGGTGGGGTGGTGTTTGGTCGTGACTTGAAGACTGTCGTTCAAAGGACGAGGGCAATCGTGACGTTGTCTGATGAGCAGGAGCCGTCCAATCGCCAGATTGGGGATAGGGAGAAAATGGTGAAGGAGTTCGAGCATCGAGTGTTGCCCGCCCTCGTAGTCAGGTGTGCGCAGCATATCTTGATTTGGGGGATCCAGGAGGAGGGTTTATTCCGGTGAGTCGTCGGTTCCCTTGCTACTAATAGCCTTGACTCTCTCTGACACCTCCCTCCACAGTGTGAGTGGTCGTGCGTCCCATGTGACAAAATTGCGTTCCGAGTTCGATACTGGTAAGTTTGTTCGAGTACATCGTACACGGTTGATAGAAATTGATCGACCCTCTTTGTTCTAGGCGCCGACTATGATTTGACGGACTGTGCACCTGGGGATTTGGACCCACACGCTGTGGCCTCTGTCTTTAAGGCGTATCTTCGTGAACGTAAGTCCCATGTCTGATTCCATTTTACATGATGTTGACTTCATCTTCGTAGTCCCTGAACCGCTGTTAACGAGTGGACTCCAACGGCAATTTGAGGCTGCACTTACCCAGGAACTGGCAACCTACCCTCACCAACCCTCGACCACTAAAATCACGACTCGTCCAACGCCCGGGTTGCCAAACAGCCCGAAGGGGAACTTCAACGCAGGCCTTCGAAAACCTCCTTCGCTCTCGACACTTGCCATGCCCTCGTTCCAAGGCATGCCAGCTGCTTCTAGCCAACTGGTGCAGGCCCTCAAGTCATTAGTTGCTCGGCTGCCACAGGAGAATCGCGACTTGGCTCAGACGGTGGTTGACCTCATTCGAGCGACTGCCGCTGCGAGCAAAGAAACGAAGATGCCCCTGAGCAATCTATTGCTTGTGTTCTGCCCCAGTTTGAACATGAGCCCTCCGCTCCTCAAGGCTCTCTGCGAGAACGATGGGATCTGGGATCCATTGCCACAAGAAGATGAGGTCATCGACATCCGGCGGGAAACCATTTATTTGGATATCTCGGCTGACAAGAGCCTTGATGATGACGACTATTCGGATGCGCGCGAAGGTTTGGATCCTGAACGTCAAAGCATTCAAAGCACGTCAGACTATCCTTGTTCGGGTTACAATGCATCGGCTGAAAACTCCATGCTGGAAGAGGCTCCCGTTCACAGAAAACGCGAGCTCCCACGACGACCGACGCTTCCGACTGTCTATCTTGACAGTCACAGTCATTGTTCATCATCATCCCTGTCTTCCGTCCAAGACGATGTTGAACGGCTATCGGGCCGTGACATTGCTCTTTCTCCTCCTCTTTTGACTTCCTCGTCGGCCGATTCTCTAATGACCCCCGTGTCATCTGGCCATCCTTCGTCGTCACATCTCCCTCTCCAAGACTCGAAGCAAGAACGTCTTGTCAAGAAAGCGTCTTCCCCCGAACTGTCGAAGATTACCGAAGACCTGATGCGCCTTCGTCCACCATCCGACGCGACGCCGGTCCAGTTCCCTCCAAGCCCTCCCACTCCCCAGAAGAGACGCTCCATCCCTTTGCTGTCGTTATCAACTGCAGAGGTGCCACCACCCTCCCCAAGCCCAGGACTTCGAGCCAAGAAACCTTCTCTTCGCCATTTGTTCACCAAGCGGTCGGTTGCCTCCCTAGGTTCCTACTCCTCCAGCGGAAAGAACAGGTCGTCGGTCATCATCTCTTCGGATGGAAACCCGGATTCCCCTTACCTTGCACCCAATTCTGCGAGCGACTCCACAGTATCGACGCCTCTGTCGGCAGTGACCGCCCCTCAATCGAGCGCGTCCCTGCTGCCACCGGTCATTGACACCCCGATCGAGGATTCTTCTTTGAACCTGGCGCTCAGCCTGGACGTCTCTCCTCATCAATCGACGCCCGATGTTCGATCTTCAGGTCCCCGCACTGGCCATACCGAATCAACCTTCTATGCCTCAGCCCGAAGCTCGACGTTCCCAAGATCTTCGACCTCTCCCCNTGGAAGCTGAGACTGGCNACAGCCCCCAACGGAGAGATGGAGCGCACGGCCTCTTCCTCCGCATCCTCTAGCCACCTCAGCTTTTTNGAGCGCCGACAGCCAGGATGACGACGAAGATTGGACAAGGAGTGTCTTGATCGCTGCCGGTGCAGCGCGAGACTGAACAAAACCAGGTTGATCCTTAGCTCTCCAACTAACTTATATCTCGTCCGCCTACTCCCCGTCCTTCCACCCTATGTCCGCATTCAGTTGGCGGGTCTATACGAATGCGCTATGGACGTACAACCTCTCACTATCAGTTCGGTTACGTTGGGCTCTTGTTAACTTTCTGTAACGGTGACGGTGGTCCTTAGGCCACATCATCCTCTTTCTCATATATGATATTATTTGCAGTAGATTACCTACATTTTTCGTCTTTTCCCCATTCTCCCATTTAGCATGGATTCGACGATACCCTTGCATTTGTAGTCCGGCCCCTCTTTTTCCCTACACACTGTACTCCTTTGTTCTGCGTCGTTCAGCACACATATGTCTAGCCTATCTCCCAGTCTCTACTACTCCTTATTGATACATCTTTGGCTCATTTTCCTACTTGTTTAACCAATCGTCGTATCATAGTTATTCGCAACCTCACCGACATCGTTCGACATCTCATCCTATCCCTTTATATCTATCGTGGACTTTTTGGATCTACACATACATCTCGGGAAGAGTTGAAAACCTTCCATTCAACAAACCTTCTCTCCCCATCACCTTCAGATATTCGTTAGAATTCATGGACTCGTCTTTTTTTTATCTTCCAACGTGAGAGCATATCTAATGTTGTAAGAGCTTGGATAAACAGGATTCTTTCATCGACTGAGGCCGCAGTCGGCGTAACGCGACATATAGTACACACACATATGAATTATCGGGGAAAGTACGAGAAGGGGTTTGTCGTGAATCTAGTTGGAGTCTGTGAGAGCTGAAGGGAATCAATTGTACAAAGAACCTGAGGTCCATTTCGGATGTCTACAATGCATCAGGCGAGATATCATACAACGTGTTGATGTCGTCGTGGAAGCTGCTAACAGCGCTGAATGCCGATTTGCTGGGTGCCTCGGATGCTGCATATTCAGATCTAGTATCGAGCGTCTCATCGAAGTAATGATGTAAAACACTTCGTGGGGCTAGGCCAGTAACAGTTAGAATGAAGTATCGCTCTGGGAAGAAGCGGATACATACTCTTGGGAGTCTTTGGAAGGCGACAGCTGACACCACTTTGGAGAATGTGGTAGGCAACCAGGCCGGACCAACCTGTCTGGTGAGATGCGCCTAAACCCTTCCCACTGTCACCGTTGAAGAACTGGGGGAAAGGGTTCAACAATAATCTAGGTACAAATTTCGCCAGGCGGTCTTACCTCGTAGAACCAGACGTAATCACGGAAGTGGGGATCGTAATCCAGCTTGGAAAGGCCGCCATTAGTTGCACGTCGGCCTTCGCTGTCTCGTCCGAAGATATGGATAATTCGGTGCTGAACTTCCTCGGCAACGCTCGCAAGGTTCATGTAGTAGCCACTTCCTGTCGGGCATTCCACCTGTGACGAAGTTCACAAAGAATGAACGACAAAATTAAGAGAGATCTTAATACGCATTCCATACCTGCAGCTCGTCGCCATAGTACTGGTAAAATCGCTGCAAAGACTCGATAAGCAAGAAATTGGTTGCAAGCCCTATTGAGCAGGGGTCAGGTGGAATATCTTATTTTTGGACCGCGAAAACTCACAGATAGGACCACGCCAGTTCGAATTCCCGCCGAACATGCCTGACTTGGAGTCACCTGGCCAGTAGCCAACTTCGTATCTCTGGCCGTGGACGTCGATTCCCCAAGGATGCTTCTCGTGGAGCTTTGACAACCTGAACGAAGAGTTCGTTCAGAGGGCAGTTAATGGAAGTATGGGAAGATACATACGATCGAATTCCATGATCACTGAAGAACTCGTCTTCGTCCAACATCTTTTCCAAAATCTTCACCAATCGCTCCTTACTTGCCAGAGCGAGCAGCCGGCGCTGCTCCCTTCCACCAGCTAAAGGGGTAGATATTAACATCAACGTCTAACAATTGCAGGGATGAATCTTCGAACCTTTCATATTGGCCATGTTTCTAGCAGCGACAGAAGGTCTGTTTTCAATGAACCATTCCATTCTCTTCTTGAAACCCGGGAAACGATTAATAGTTCCGGGTTCCAGAACCAAGGTAGCGTATAGAGGGATGAGGCCAACTAAACTTCGGATAGGAAGTTGCATAGAATTTCCAGGACCGAACTCGATGGCATCATAGTACATTCCGTCTTGTTCGTTCCACAGGCTCGCTTCATGGTCGCCTTCTCTGAACGTCATTGCATCAGCAATGAAGATAAAGTGCTAAGCAATGCAAAAGTGTGAGATTGTATTCGTCGCGAAGTGAGAACGGGCACGTACCTCGAAGAACTTGGAAGCAATATCTTCGTAAACGGGGTTGTGCTTGGCGAGCTCAAGGGCAATGTTCAACCTAACCCACCGTTTAGACAGCTTCGGTACTGGAACAAAAAGCAAAACGCACATATTTAGACAATAGAAGGCCATCCAAGCAGTGCCATCTGCTTGTCGAAGGGTTCCGCCAGTGGGCAAAGGCTCTGACCGGTTGAAAGCACCAATATTATCCAATCCTAGGAATCCACCTTCAAACACATTGTGTCCTCCCTGATCCTTGCGGTTCACCCACCTTCGCCTATATCAGCAAACCGAATCGTGATTCAAAGCAGTCGCTGGCTTACCAGGTGAAGTTGAGTAACAGCTTCTGGAACACCCTCTCGAGGAATGGCAAATCTTCTCGTCCGTAGAGCTTTCGTTCAATCTTGAATACCCTGAACGTAGCCCAGGCATGGACCGGCGGATTAACGTCGCTGAAGTTCCATTCGTATGCTGGAATCTGGCCATCTGGTTTCATGTACCATTCTCTGGTCAGTAAGTCCAGCTGCTTCTTTGCGAAACCTGGATCTACAACTGCAAGAGGGATGCAATGGAATGCAGTATCCCAGGCCGCAAAGAATGGGTATTCCCATCTACAATTTGCTTAGAATAAACGATTGTTTAGATGGGAAGACATAACTCACTTATCTGGCATGGATAAAATGTCTTCAATATGCATATGCTTCCATTCCTGGAGGAAACGGGATGTCAGTCAAATCCGACGCGACGAGACAAGCGGCGAA
The DNA here is from genome assembly GCA_027579435.1 of Candolleomyces eurysporus. NCBI lineage: Eukaryota > Fungi > Basidiomycota > Agaricomycetes > Agaricales > Psathyrellaceae > Candolleomyces > Candolleomyces eurysporus. The sequence continues at coordinate 106,541 of JANBPK010000846.1, read as the reverse complement.
CCTTGTTCCTGATCCACTTCCTGTTTGGAGGAGGGGGAGGCTGCGCTGGATCACCCTCCAGCCATTCCTTCTGAATGAACCTGTAATATTGCTTCGTCCAAAGCATACCTCCGAACGCCTGCCTCATAATTTGCCTCAGGTCGTCGCTGACCGGCCCAAACGCCAGCGAGGTGTAAAACTCGTCCGCTTCCTGCCTTCTTTCCTCAACCGCATCGTCGAAGGCAACCTCGTCTTCCAAGCTGATGTCTTTACCCAGCCGCGATGGGGTGAGCTTGAGGCGAACAACTGCGCAACCTCCATGACCAGGAACGTCCTTGAAGGTGTAATGAGCACCGAACTTGGTACCCTTTAACTCAGGGTTGACAAAGTTGGCATTTACTGGGAACGGGGTGCAAGGGCCTTCTTCCAAAAGCTCCGGGTCTTCACCACCAAACATCGAGGCTGTTCGGGGGCGCGTCCTCTGGTTGAAAAACCCTTCCGGCTGGGAATTGGAATCGTATGGGCGATGAGCCGGGATGATATGGTCATGGAAAGCGTCCTTGACATAAGGGGATACATTGGTGCCGCCGTACAAACGATTGAAGTTCGTGTTGTTCTCGGTGAAAAGGAGTTCGGGTTGGACGACGTCCACATCTGGGTCGACTTCGAAATCGTTGGTAGGGCCTACCGGCGGCGGTGAAGGGAGACAGTAGAGGTACGTCTTGCCTAACTCTGGGTGGCGAACGGTGACGCAGCTGATTTGGTCCTGCGCACTACCTTTGACTGTGCCGGTCAATGAAGGCATTGGTGGCGGCTCAAGGGGCCAAGACCAGGTGTTGGGAAACCAGAGTTGAGGAATGACGTGCAAAGTAGCCGGATCAGGTCCTCTATTATAAGAAGTAATTCTCATATAGATATTATCTGGATTCTGTTCGTCCTTGGCGTACTGTTTCACGCGTCAGTCTAGACTAGGTGTTAGAAGAGGGAAGGCTAACCTCTACAAAAACGTCCCAGTAGCGATCATCGGTGAACGAATCGGTATCCAGAATTTCAAACTCTTCCACGTCTCGAGACCTCTTCTGGTTCTCTGCTATGAGCTCTTCATATGGGAACCTCCTCTGAGGGTATTTGTAGAGGAACTTCATATACGAGTGCGTTGGTGTCGAATCAAGATAGTAATACAGCTCTTTCACGTCTTCTCCATGATTGCCCTGGTGGCCCGTCACGCCGAAAAGGCGTTCTTTGAGAATTGGGTCCTCGCCGTTCCAGAGAGATAACGCGAGGCACAAACGCTGATGGTTGTCGGATATTCCGGCTAGACCATCCTCGCCCCATCGATAGGTGCGAGAGCGGGCGTGCTCATGCGGAAAGTGACTCCACGCGTCGCCATTAGCAGAATAATCCTCGCGGACAGTGGCCTAACGTAAACAAGGACGCGTCAATCATCGAGATTAAAATTTGGACGCGCGCTAACATACCCATTGCCTATCACTGAGATATGGACCCCAGCGTTTCCAATGCTTCTCTCGCTTATCGTCTTGAGCAAGCCGATACCTTTCAGCGCCCTTGTAATCCTCCCCAAGCTGCTCTGCCAGCCGTAATCGATAGGCCGCTGGAACATAATCGTCAGCGTTCCTAGGAGACTGATCGACGTTCTTCCTTGGAGGAGGAGTTTGGGGCTTCGCGGGCTTTGGAATGTTAATCGTGAGTGGCGTTGGGCCTTCTCTAGGTTGTTGCTCGCCATCTTGACTGGGGAAGGGTATCCCATCGATAGCGGCCTCCTCTGCGTTCAGCGGTGCAGGGCGACCCCCACCGCCAAATATCCTGTCCTGAACTTTCTTCGCGGGGTTGGACGCCATCCTCAGGCAATCCTGAGTAAAAAAAATGGCCTGATGGTGGTTAAGGAGGAAGAGAGTTAGTGGATGCTCACCAGTCCTAACTAAGGCCCACGGCACCGCGTCGCGAGTTTTGCGAGGTATGTATGAAATTACGTCATGGTGCACGCGGCGAGCTCTTGGGTTGCCGGAGGATAGAACATTGCCTCGACCTTGCGCTGGCGCGTGTGGGGTTAGCAGTTTCATAGACGAGAATTTGCAATCAGTGGCCGACATGCATGGGCTATGATGGTGAGAAATCTTTTGATTCCTGCGCACCGGATACAAATGCTAATGGTACACGGCAAACTTGAAGAAATGTATAGTGGCTTTCATCCATTTGCCGTCCTAACCGCTCTCGTGTATTCCATTTTGGGGCCAATTTCGATGAGGAATCCGAGAAGAGATTCAGATCCATGTGGAGAAGTAGCAGAAGACAAGTCAAAGTACAGTGGACCTTCAACGTCTGCAGGTTTCAGCCGAGGAAAGACAAAGCCCCAATGCTCTAGTCTAGGAGGGATGATTGGGACGCTGGGGGTCAAGGTTTCCGAGGGGCTGGGACACGGCGCCAGTGAATTAACAGACTAGGCCCATTCTAGTTATATCCCCGCAAACAGCAGTTACAAGTTGTCAAACGCCTGAAATTTCGTGGATTTGTGCGGGTCGAGAGAGAAGAACCGGAGTTGGTGCCAACACTCTGCTTTGTGAAAGGATGCTGGCCAGTGTGACATGGTAGCCAGATTCCGACTCGAATCCAGGATCAGTGAGTCACGATTCGTTTTGCTCCCAAATCTCTAGACTTGAAACAAACAACTAGAAGGGGCAGAGGAGATAGCAGCTGCTAGAGACGTTCCAGTCGGCAGGGTGGTATCACGGACTTCATATGCTTTGGATGAAGACGCTCAGCTTGCAATAGCTGGTGAATATTCTTGTGGCCATGTTGCTAGTGAGAATTACTAAGTAGATGGCTCGAATTGGATTGCCCTCAGGCTACAGTGGCACTCTAGAGTCCGCCTACTTGTTCTCCGATTCTCAAAAACCAAGAGCCCGTGGTGGCGGAGTGGAGTAATGACGTTTTGGCGACAACTCTCCGTGAGTATCCCACAATCGTTGGTCCCTAACAACCAGCACAAGCACCTAAAAAAANGCCAGTCCGTTTCCTCTTTTAATTTCTTTTTCCGAGCGGGAGCTAAGCTGCACTGAATTTGTGTTTCCTTATTAGACTGCTAATTAGACATACGTCTGCAAGCGTGTGCAGCACCCGCCATTCAAGCGTTTAAGCGACTGTATATTAGTACGTACCTTATGAACCTCTGACGTGATCTGGAGGGTTGAATGCCTTCACATCGCTAACTGGCACGCGGGGATTGGTGGGTGATTGAATCCGTTTTGGAAAACATATCCCCTTGAATTCCTTTGTCACAGACTCCTCCTTGCCGTACAGAGGCATTCACAGTTCGGTTCTGGCAGGTTTTGGCTGGCCTGTAGTAACAATACTTCGTGACTTCTGGCCTTCCGTCTCTCAGGCTACAGCACCTTCATCGTCTGGCGCGGTGCTGCCGGACCCATTTTCTCACTGGTGCCCCTTCGGGCTCACTTATGCACACTGTCATCTGTGTCAATTGCTTCCGACGGACAGATTGGCTTCATGTTTCCCCCCAAGGCACACGTGGAGAGTATAAGTAAATACTGTCGACACTAGCGACGGGCTTGCTTCTGCTTCGTACTCAATTCGCCCCGTCGTTTGCATATCCCTTTGTTCGGCTCTATGAGAGGTAGGACTGGTTCCCAATCGTGACAATGAGCTTGTCCCCCTCCGATGCCCAGAAACTCATGGCTTTCCTCCGGTTCATGGAGGAGAACAAGGATCTCATGGTGGGATACAACACGAAGGTTCCGGTTGAGGGGTACCTTATGATCGGGAGCTTGACTGTTCTTGTGCGTTACATATTACCTTTCCCTCCACTTTTCGAGCTCAATTGGCGCAGTTTTTCGATTATCTTATTACCTTTGATCGGGAGGTAGCGTGTTCCTGCTGCAGCTCTCTCATTCGGTGCTCAATATCACCTTAGGTCAATTACGTCTGGTCTTCTCCTTGGTCCCTCGGTCTTCCTCTCTTCTATATCAACCGCTATGTTCCATTCATAGATCTCGCCCTTTTCGTCTATAGTAAGTGCCCCTCCATGACCAGATTTACCGTTCTGACATCCTCGCTATAGTCCAGTTCTCTTATGTGGCAAACGAAGTAAGATTCTTCAGGACTGAAGCGATATCACTTGCTCATCGGGTTTCAGCGATGTCATCGGCAGGTCTCAGTGGCGATATGTGAGTATACCAAGTTTCTGCTTTCGCAATCACATAATAAATGTCCGTTTACTAGGGCTCGTTTCGGTCCCGTCTTTCTTTGGCCAAAGTTCGTGGTTGCGAACTCTTTCAGGGTTTTCCATTAACCGCCCTCTTGCAGTGATCATCGTTCTGCGAACCTGTGCCCTCTGGCAAAACAACCGGCTGATAGTTTGGTTTCTTCTGCTAATTTCATGCGTGAGTGTTGAATCTAGTGTCTTCCGAGATCTCCTGTTTGCTCACTCGCTTGCGGTCTGCTCACAGGCGACGCTGGCCGTTACATCCGTTTTCACTGCTAGGACTCTAGCCAATATGACATGTACGTTCTACAAAATGCCCTTTCTATCTCACTAAAAGTTAATTGTTGTAGTCGCGCCGAAACCAAGCTTTTTAAGAGGATGCTTCGGCTTTCAGGATTCAAGAACGTCCCTTTATATCTATATTCCTCTCTTCATTGGCGAGCTCAGTTCGTTCTTTCTCTAGCCATGGTTACGGATATTTAGCTCACCTGTTGCATTCAGTCATCATTACGCTGACCGTCATCAAAGCCATTCAACACCTGCGCCAGAACAGAACTGCCTGGGTTTCTCAGTTGTATAGAAACGGTCAGTCAGTTCATTCTTGATCAAGTGACGGTTGCTCATCATTTTACGATATAGGCATATTCTACTGTATTTGTATCTTGGGTTCGTGTTACTTTACTATTCGTGCAAGCTCCAACTCCGTCTAATCCGCTGACATATCGTGGTTCAGCTTTGAGTCTTAGCAACATCATCATACCTCTTACAAAACTGGTAATTCAGCCATCTACTTCCTTCACCTGTGCTCTAACCAACTTCCTCGACCTAGCCTTATGTATACAAACAAGTCCTACGACTGTAAGCCCTCGATCAGCCTTTTCTCTCTCTCTCTTTCATCTGACTTCGCTTTCTTCACGTTCTCGTTAGACCTCAGCATGTTTTCCACTCCATGTTTTGCAACCGCGTCATCTTCCAGCTCTTCGAATACCGCTATCACACAACGCACAGGGATCCCTCTTCCACCCTCTCGGAAACCAGCACGGAGCAAAATGGTATCACAGACAATGTTCCCACCAGCGTTTTCATCGACAACATCACAGGCAAAACCGACGATTTCGAGCTCAGCACCATTCAGAGCAGAGCAGCTTCCCGCGTGGACCGAGACTGGATCACCTAAGCGTCGGGACCCGGTAATGCATCTACCTTTCTGAGGCAGCTGTCCCGACTCGGACTCGCTGCCTATGCTCCAATATCTCACCTCGGCAGCCCCACACAAAAACCCGCTCGCTTTTGCAATGTCTGAAAATCTGCCAACCTCAAGGCGAAGATTCCCAACTACATCCCTTTGCTCCTTCAAGTCGCGACGTGTCCTCGCTCCCCCNAGGTTCCGGATCGGAATTAATTCCAGCGGTACCCCTTGCCACCCGCTCACCATCCCTTGGCACTGATTCTCGCCAGTCGAAGCCGGAAATTTTGGATCCATCTGCAGTTCACGTTCGCATTCCGGAGAGATCTGGCGCCGGGCTGGCTGCGGTCGACGCTGCTCATGCGCCCATTCACTCAAGAATTGTCCAGCCGAGTACCTCATCAAGATCCCCGTAGACGGAGGCATGTAGAAGTCACCAACCGATAGACTCTTTCCTTTCGTTACCCATTGTATCTTAATGCCTGTATGCATCCATACCATACTATTAATACTCGCTCGCTTTGATTCCCTGAAAACGAGTTAGCCTGTACCTTTCCTTATCCCGTCTAGCCTAAGACACACAATGAACATGCGGCGCGAATAATAGATATTGATTTCCTCTAATTGAAAAGAACACAAAAATGATATTACACCAAAATGGGAACCCTCCTAGTATATAATAAAAACGAGAGAAACAGAACAAAGAAAAAGAACAAAAGAGAACACAGCAACAAAAGAGAGGTCGAGAGATAGAGAGGAGAGAAAACCGGCGGAGAAAGAGCCGATCGGCAAAAAAAATACATACGGCTTCTCGCCAGGTACGTACGCCCAAACGTTCAATTATATCCAGGATAGGTGAAAGAGAGAGTGAAAGAAATATGATTTGAATGGATGCAAAGAAACCACTGAAAGGTTCACCGAGAGAGAGAGAACGGAGAAATAAACAAATAGATATGGATGGAGACGAGACGACACAGAAAATGAGTTCAATGAGGGATGAATACTGATGAGCGAGTAAAGGACAGGGATTTCAGCATGAGATGGAGAGTAGAGAGTAGAAAGAAGAACGGAAAAACGAAGGAGTCAACCAATATATAGATGATGATGATGGGTCTTGCACTAGAAGAAAGAGTCAAATACTACAAACATCATATGTGCCCAGGAAAAAAAAGGTCGAAAGGAACGACGGGAGTGTACATAGATACCAAAGAACGGCGAAAGAGAAAGGGGACCTGGATGAATGAACGAATGGGTGTAGCAGCGAGGCAGGAAGCCCTTGATCATGACGCTTGATGATTGTACAGACAAGTAGGCAGTGATGATAGTGTTGGAATGTGCTATGAGGAGACCCAGAACGCGCTGAACAGTTGGATGCTAGAGGTGACAGGCCGGGAGAGTGGGGCATCGGGTGCATGGTGATGCAAGGGAGCGGTTTTTTGTGTTGCGTAAGGGAGAGTAACTGGTCGGGGTGAGTATGTCGATGCTACGGGACGATGGAGTATATGAATGTATATAGTAAAATAATTGGGATGCTTGCAGATATTGATATGATGATCCTGTGAGAGCCAGATGCAGAGGAGACGGTCCCTATGGGCGACAAACGGAGGTGGCGCGAGAGAAGAAGAGAAGGAGACCAGACGCGAGAGGAGAGCGAGAGGGGGATCGAGGTCATCAGGTCACGAACAAGGTGACCTGTCCACCAGGGCGCCATGCCTCAAACGCCATCTGCACGTCTTCTGTCGAACCCAATGAAACCATATCGCCATCCTCGTCCTTGTACTTCACGCGCAATGGTCCGTCGTCTCGCCTAGGTCCGCATAGTCGAATCTTGCGTCCGACTTTCTCCACGAGCTCCACGTACTCCGTCGTCTTTGCCACCTGGATGACGAAGATATCTTCGTGGAAGTGAACCTTCACCTTAACAGGAGGCCCCGTTTGAGATTGATGGTACCCATTCATACCGTATCCCGACCCAGGCAGCGAAGACTCGCTCGACCCGAAAGGCGTGATTGGAGAAGAGCTGTTCGGCGAGTAGTCTGAGCTATCACCAGTCGATTGGCTTGACCCACTGCCCCGCTTGTTGCTACTGCCGTTTACATTTGTAGGAATTCCACGAGGCTGGGAACTCCAGTGAGGGCTGGCGGTAGGCAACGGCGGTGGAGGCATTGGCTTGGGGATGTAAGCGCTGGGTTGGCTAGCACTCCGTGACCTGTTCATTGGTGGTGGGGGCAGGGCGTTCGCATTAGAGGTCGGTGTAGGTCCATTGCGATAGTCGTGCATCACCGGACTCGACGAAGCCCCAGGCGATGATGCATCGTATCCCGACTTCAGGCGCGTCGAGCTGAATTGACTTCGTAATGAGGGTCGCGATGGTTGCTTGGGTTGAGATGGCAGCCCGTTGCCGAAGCTTCCGTCTGAATTGTAACTGTTCGCGCTCATGTTTGAATTCAAACGAGGAGTGAGAGGGCGCAAGGCAGTGTTGGGCGAATGAGCGGAGGGAGGTCCAGGAAGATTATTCCTCCACTGCTGAATCGTTGGACCATCGTTACTCTCTGTCTGTGCACGGGGGCGATCATATCCGGTAATTGAATGTTCTCGCTCTGGTGGCATCGATAGAGCATTCGGTCGGCGGCCCATGGGAGTCCCACGACCCGAGGCCAGGGGATAGTCTTCCAGATCATCGTCATCATTCTCAACATCGAAGCCATTGTGCGGTGGATAGCCTTGAGGGCCAGAGTACGATGAACCAGGCATAGAATCATGATGATACGGCGTCGTTGATCGACTGATTCTGGTTGTGGAGTGTGCGCTCGAAATGGTAGACGACGCTTGGGAATAGGCAGAGGACATCGTGCTGCCAGGGAAGGGAGGCTGGTCGCCATGTGCGGCGCGGATGATGCCGGGGGAGGTGTAGTGATGAGCGATTTTGGAAATGCCGTTGGACCGTTCAGAGGCCCTCCTTTGAGCGGCTTCTTTGATGAGACGGTTGATAGTTGCTTCCCACTTGCTCATCTGGTCCTGGCTGCGGCATCGAAGCGTGAAAAACTCGAGGTCATCATCTCCCTTCCACCACACTTGGAGGGGAAAATTGGATGGAATGCCAGATGCTGTTGAATTATCGTTAGCCTCGTACAACAGGAAAAGCAGTAGAGTTTGCCATACTTGTCGATACTCGCGAAGCGACTGGAATGGCTTGAGTGACATTGCCGAGGAAGATCCGTCCTTTCAATAGCAGTGGAGTGTCTCGCGAAGCCAAGGACTGTGCCCCAACAGGAGTTGGGGGGGTCGCCTTTTTTGAGATGACATTGTTTTTCGACGACTTCCCGCCTCGGGCATTTGGAGGCTGTTGGGGCGCTTCTTTGCAGCAGAGAATAATCTTCTCAAAGAGGAAAACGTGGTATTCCCGGTCGATGTCTGACTTGGTCACCACGAACACGTCTTCGAGAAGGAGCTCGCCAAAATTTTCTAGATGATGACCCTTCCAGTCGGTGATGCGTTTCGCGAGACTCTTGACAATCTGCTCATTGTCTGCTCTACGATGAGCTTCGTTGATCTTCGCCGTGATCCGCAAAACGGCATCGGAGCCCTTCTTGAGCTCGTCAAGATATCCATAGGTTTCATCACCTGTTGCGACCTTGATCAAGTCCTAATAGAGAGTTAGTTACATGTGCCATGAAACACGAAGCACTCGACATTACCCCAAAGAACAGCGGATATTTGCAGACTCGCTGAATGGGCGTGATATGGAAGGCCCGCAGCTCACTGACACTGATGAAGTGGTTCATGGCCTAGAATAAGGTTTGTCAGCATCGGGCGACGCCAAAAAGGGTTGAAACCTCGGTTGTTAAGGTGATGACGAGAAATGGATGCAAGTCTAGAAGGCAGCCAGAGTCAGAGTAGGGGCAAAACTCACAGTCAAGCTGCCCTCGAGAGTGACCATGAGTTCCATTGCGTTTGTGAAATTTGAGCAATATAGCTCATAGACGGCAAATTCATCTTCCTGTAGGTCGCGAAGCATAGAAAACGTTAGCAACTACAATGGGAAATCCATATACAGAACAAGAGCGGACACTCACGCATTCGATAAAGTGCTGACCCCATCGTTGCTCGGACCAAGGCTGCTCTAGTGTTCCCTCGAATCGGATGAGGAATTTGCGTTGGAAGTTGAGGAGGTTGTTCAAATTCGGGAAGAGGAGATGGATAGTGTCTTGATCAATAATATTCTGCTGGGCGAGCTGTGTCGCATATTTCTAAACAGAAGATGCCGGCATGAAATTCCATTCCTGAGAGAGGCGCCGTGGAGAACGCACCTGCATGATCTCTAAACCTTCAACATATTTCCGTTCGGTTTCAATGATTTCCTTGGTAATGTATATCCGTCTGGACTCTCTGGCATTTGTGGGTGGTGGAGGAGGGAGGGTGTCATGAAGAGAGTCGGAGGAGTCGTGTGCTGACAGTGTTGGAGGCGATGGTGGGGCCTCCTCAAAGGCGTCGGCTGGAAGGTAGTCGACAATGGCGGTCACCGTATTGATAACCTGCTCGACGTATTTAGTAATTGGACAGTGCAATGTACCATTAGAGGACGCACCTTGACCAGCCCATCTGTTGACTTCCGGTCCCACAGGTCCGTGACTGTGAACGGCTCACAGCCCGGGATGTTCTGCGCGACATTGTCCGACTTTACTTGAATAGCAAACTTTGCAATTCCATGCTTCTTCTCCTTGTCAGGGTTTGCCTCGAACCTCTCCTGGTTGAAGTGCGAGTATTCGATTTTGGCAAAGCGGCCGTCACTTGGAAGCTGGTCGAAGAGGTAGCAGAGGGAGATTCCTAGCGAGAGGACGTCCCAGATCTGGGTGACGGGGTCTGTCGACTGTCTAGAGTCGGAGGAGGTTGCGAGCTGGAAATAGTGGGGAAAACCGTGGATGCGCATGAGGCGGGAGCGTAGCGACGAGCATTGCTGGTAGAGGGAGGTGGACTGGGAGGCGGCCTTGTTGAGGAGAGTGTTGCCGGACTCTATCGAGAGGCCAGCGGTAGAGACGATGGACTTTTTGCGGCCAGCGACGGAGGCCATGGCGGCGAGGGGAGGAGGAAGATGGGAGAGGGAGAAAGCAGGTGAGTGGGAGAGGCGATATCCACGTTCGGCTGCTAAGCACGAATCAAATCACCAAAACCGATCCAACCTGCTCGATTCGGCCTTTCAAGCTCCGACAAACAAACCTGTCACAACACACCGGCTCGCTATTGTCCTCCTGCGCTTTTGCCGGCTCAATTATCCTCGTCAGCGCCACTGCTGGCTCTCAGAAAATCCGTGAAATTACTGGCTGAATCGTCGACGCAGCCAGCGCCAGCCTCTGCTGCCCTGTCCTCCAAGGCCCCTTGCATCTCGATCTCCCTGTCACGCAGCTCCCCAGATCCAATCTCTGATCGCTGATGTCCGATACGTTGGATGGACCCACGCGACCCCCATTAGGCCATGTCGAATGCATCAACAAGCGCGCCCACCCTATCGCGCAACAGCCACATTGCGCCCTATAGCCTCTCTGCGAGCAGTGCGCAGACAAGCAGGCCAGCCTCTCAATTCCCGAAATGCAGTCCCCGGGCCACCTCGAGTGACATGTCTGCATGTGTATCGCGTCTCTTTAACGCAATCCCATCAGTCAGGTCGCTTCTTCGACAGAAGCACCAACCGTGTCCTGGCTACAGGTCCCGCTACCCGCGAATTGCAACGCAGAACAGCACAACCGTCTCGATTACAGCCTTCTCTTAACATGAATTGCTTCTGTTCTTCTTTGTCGTTGTCTTCCTCTGGCAATCCCTCACACCTTGATGACGAAAGTGGCTGACAGCCAGCTGGAATACTTATAGATATTGCGCGTCGCGGTACCTAAGGACCCTAGCCGCTGCCGTATCCTTTTTTGCGAAAAGATTTCTGCTCCTCTTCTTCTCTCTAGCCGCGGCCGAATATCACGCTTATCCAGTCCCCGTCTCTCACCCATTCACTCGGTTCAGGCTGACCGAATGGCTTCTTGTTATGCTTCGACGTACCGCTACGTAGATGAAATCATCTCACCGCCATTCCGGGTTACCGCCTCGAGCCAAGGTTATGATGACTCAACAGACCTACACCTAACCTCGAGGAGCAGAAGGTAGTCAATCAAGTCAAACATAGAACAAGCAATCTATCACGAGTGCTAGAATGTTACTTCCCTAACGCAGTATTGCGTCACACCATCTCCGCGACGGGAAACTAGGCTGACCTTCGCGGCATGGCAGCATTGTCAGTAGTTAGCAAATGCTTCCTTGTAAGTCTGTGCCATCTAATCTAAAAACCGGTTTACCTTTGTTCTTTCTTCTCTCGGAAATAAGTCATAGGGCATTGGCCTCGGAACTCAACTTTTGACATCTGCATAATAGTGTGCTAAATGCTGCTTGTACCGGCGGATCCTTGAACTTCATCATACCGGGATCGCGCCCCGAAATGCTTGGTACTTGTGCGAAAGGAGCTCAAATCATTCGTAGACTCGTCCCGAACTCCTGCTCCGAGGCCCGAATGTCGATGACGCACAAGACAAATCTTCAAGTTCTCCTTCTGGTCGATCCCAGACAGGCAGCTGCAGACAGTCTACCCTCCACCCGAAAGGTATTGGCTTGCGCAGTTTCGCATCCCGGGCATCTCAATGAAGCTAGCCAAGACGAAATCGTGAGGTGACTAAGGGGAGTCTCCTAAAGCGCAGTTGAAACCTGATGATGATAGATATGTCTGAATTCTGCGGGGTACTCCTGTCAGTAAGGAGGGCTCCGGTGATGTCGAGGATATGTAAATTGGGGACTGTTCGCAGTAGCGCTCTGAGCAAGCTGAATGATAATCTGGCGCTGATGGGCGGTCATAGCACTCCCACCTCAAAATGAATTCAATCCGATGATCATCCAGCGCTCGTTTAGAAATCGGATGAGACCTTTCCCTAGTATGCAGATAACATCCTTCCTGTGGACTCGGAGGTATCTTTTTTTTGATTCCGGCCACCTCGCAACCGACAATTGAATTCACCTAGGTAACGCTCACTCGATTCGAAGCAAGGAGGTATGCTGATTCCATTCATAAATTGGATTATGGATATGTATCCTCTCTCTGTCTCCGCCAAGGCCTACTGTAACTGACACCGTCAGCCACTACTTCTCTATCTTCCGCACACATCCCCTTTTAAAAAGAGCAAGTTACAACCTACCGGGGACGATTTCCCACTGCGCCCCGAATAATACCCCGTAATACATCTTCTTCAGGTCCTAGCACCAGCTTCTAAATGCTTGTACGCATAGCACCTACTATGCTACCCCACCCCCATCCTTGTAAGCTGTATACTTACCTAGTACGTACCGTTCCTAGGATCCTTGAGTATTTCTTGCCAATTATGTCTATATACTCGTATTCATCAATGATGAAAGAGATCTGGAATATTCCACCAGATTATTTCGTACAATCAATTCGGTTTTTGAGTCTATGGGAACGTTCCTTGTGTAGGTACGCTATTCGGTTGGAGATAACCCCGTACCTGCGTCGGGGAGGGGGTGGGGTCGGGAGTCCGGCAAGGCTCCCGGCGCCCCATCATACGTACATTCACGTCAACGTACATCTGACAACGGCGGGCGCCAGAGACGATATCTTTCTCACCCTGGGAGTAGAAGCGGGTATGTTAGTAGATAAGTTAACAGCAACTGGAGCGCACCTCCCGTTGCGCTCCATGAACAAGCCTCATGCTCCGTAGCGAAGTTCGGGAGACAAATTCGTTGAGAAGGGCAAGTACAAAGACACCCGTCGCCCGTGACGTCTGCGGCGCTGAACACGTTGAAACCTGCAGGCAGACACTTCAACTTGTCCGTTGCCGCGGACCGCCACACACGCGTTATACATAAGTGAATGAGATGGGCTAGGCTGTGAGACCGGCGGCAGAGCTCAGCTCGGTTTTAAGGACTTTAAGGAGTCGCTGATAGCCCGTTACCGACCGGGATACTCTATTGAGCGATTTTGGAGTGTTGAACCCTTACTTCGGAGGAGGCATTTCTCCTTCCCCCTTGTACTACAAAATGAAAGAGACGGTTCGAATTGTTTGGAATAGAATGAAAAAATTTGAAATTAAAGGTGAACAAAGTCGTTCAAAACCGAACCAGTGACAGTGACTTCCGGTGACTCAAACAAACACCTCGAAAAGAAACAGAATAATACTTCGGCTCCGTCGGACGAGAGACACGTATCGGAGACGAACGAAGAAACAAAGAAAAGTCGTCGGAGTTGTGCAGATTCAGATACAGACGGCTCGGAGGCGTCGCACTCAAGGGGACTGGCGATCGAGACGCACTGAGACATGGGCGTTTCTTGTTATTTGCTGTTAAGCGCGCGCGAGGTCACGTCATGTCACTGTCACGGCCTTCTAGCCTCATTGCCGCTGCGTTCGCACAATCGGGTATTTGTCGAGACGTCCCTTGTTGCTTCTACGATCGGAAAGGTGCCAGTGGCACATAGCTAGGTATGAAGAGCAAGTGACAACGGAGTTACATTTTCGATGAAAAGTTGCCCGAACTATGACGCATTCCTCGATATGGTGATCACTTTACTCTCTTGTTCGAAGACTGACCGGAAAATTCCACTTGGCATCTGGCCCACCTCCGTTCTCAGCCACGAGAACGAGAGCGGGAAATGGACGTGGTTTTGTCTAGATTCTAGGCACCGAGAAGAATCCCGAAAGCCGACCCGTTTAGCAGCCAGCGGGAGCGAACGCACGAGTTGAGCGGCACCGATAGTATTCGCGACTAGATATTGTACTTCTTCGGCTGAGACTCACATCGATCCCCGAGACATGTGCAGGGCACTTCATAAAAATGGCTTACGAGGTGCAATTTATTTTTGCTGAGTGTTAGGGCTTATGGATAATCAGTTGAGGAGCCGCTTCGTTTTGCATCTCAGGAGTTCTAGGATTAGCTCTAGGCCGGAGCTCGATATGACTTCTCATGAAACATTACTACGAGGGTAAACGGAACCAGGAGCATACCGATGAATAGGTTTCATCAGTCTTCGTAAACACAGATGCTAAGCTTTCAATACAGTTAAGATTTTGAGCTGATACTTTGAATTCTCATATCTAACGATTGAATAGAATCTCCGAAGAAGATGCGTTCCTCCCAGCAACCGGTCTATGTAAGGCATGCTCGTAAGTCTCTTGAAATCGTAACCGTGGCGTTACGATGAGATGGTTGACAACCATAGCGTCACGGTGATTGAGAACCCTTCGCATGTCGAGAAGCGCCCGACTTAGCGGTCACCATGCAAGCAATACCACTTCACGGGTTCGTAAAAGATAAGTGAATCAACTAGATTACTACTCCGCGACGTCGACCTTCTGCCGAGTCGGATTCGCAAGAGACAGAATGAGATCAACGAGAAGGCCGTAAAGTGGCAGGGAATGACATACCCCTGAAGAAATCAAGTCGATACCGGAAAACACGATACCGGATAGCGCGAAAGTCTACCGGGTCTCTCGTCACTCGGCAGTCCTTCCTCACCTGAGATTATACTGCAATGAACTAGCGCCTTCAGCGCTCCGACGCCGATGTAGGGCGCTAATAATAGGCTCTCCGGCGCGAGGATTATGACATCATATCACGATGGCCTCTTCTCCCTTCTTCGAGTTCAGGCTATTGAGCTTTGTAGCAGCGGATCCCAGAATACGTACAACAATGCCGTTTCAGCTTGCTCCCAAATCATTATGAAGCAAGCTCTACGCAGACACAGACGCTTTGTTACATTACACCGATGGCTGTGATGAACATCATTTGGACTGAGGTGAACGTTGCGGTTCACTTGTAGTAACTTCGCTGACTTTGCTGATGATCAGATTGTATTATGATATCGTTATCTCAAGCCTGTTCGACTACTTGGAGCGGTGGCAAGATTCTCCGCCGGTTATGCTGCGCGAGGTTGAGCCGTTGGATGTGCATGGTTTCCATCTGCCGCGAGTGATCGAGACGTATAAGTTGTGCCATGTCAAAATGGGAGACGGACTCTCTGACAGGCGGAAAAGCGGAAATGACTCGGAGCATGCTATTAAATGTTACATTGACTAACCTCAGCAAACCTGTGTCGAGGAACCAGATTTTGAGCGTTGCAGTCATATGGATGCATCAATCCAAAGGACCGCTATCGATGGCAGGTCATGGGAAAGAGGGTTGGACTCCGTCGCGCGTAGCGCTGAGAAGTTGGCCTTAGGAAGCACTTCATTTGGGCTCCTAGAGACTCCTGATATGAACTAGTATTTAGATTGGGAATCATTTCAGTTGAGCGCCGCATCCCATTGAGTTCGCCGAGTTCTAACGTGGAGCGAAGGATGATTAGAATCGAAGCGGTTGCTGTCAGACTCGAGGGGCTATGAAGTCTAATAAGCATACCTAGAATTGGATGATCGCTGTTTACGACGACCAGGACAACTATGATCGTTCCTCAAGACTTTGAGCTTTGAGCCTTGACCCTGGTTCCTCTCACAGCCTAATGAAAGCAAGGGCCGAGCTACTTCCTCAGAGCTACCAAAAGGACGGAGTGCAGCTGTATAAGCCCAAGAACACTCAAGAACGCGAGAATACAAGTATCAGCTCTTCTCAGATCACAGTGCAATCAGCGCTGAGCAACAGTTAGTTGCGCAATGTGATGAAGTTCATACAACAGAGCTGTGCGTGGGGCCATGAATGCTCGGGAAGTCAATTGATAAGATGAATCGTAGCAGTGCATATGTACTACTACTACAGTAAAGCCCAAGAATAGTTTCCCGATGCACCGGCAAATTCATCCAAATGTCCCGTGCCATTAACAACGTTGGCCAGCATCCTTTACATGATATCACTTGAAGATAGAGACAGGATACTGATGTGAACTCAAACCTTCTACAAAAAGGCATGACTTCAGATCTCGAACAAGCAAGCAAGTAGAGCCCATCACAAGAAATTCGTTGATGTAGTGAATGTCTGTGCGTACGCTTGAGGGCGAGGTGGATTAAAGCCGCGCAGATTTTTACCGGACTCTTTAAGGGACCCACAGGCGGCGAGACCTGATCAGACCTGCTAGTCGAGCGCACGCAGTGACCTTACCTACCGAGTCGGAGGACCAACATACACACCGAGTACGGAAGGCCTTTGAAAGCGAGCTGATCGCATACGTGAGGTTGAAATCTTTCGCATTGGAGAATCGAGAAGTGCGGTGAATAGTCCCGCGATTCAGGCCGTGCCAGTTAAGTTTGCAAATCTGCATCAGTCAAACCTGGATTAAATCAAGCGACCGTTCGGTGAGATTCGTGCACCAAGATAGGGAGAAGTCGCGATACACAGTCGGACAGCGGTCAATTCAAACAAATCCAGAGGCATGATGCAAAGTGTTGAGGCCAGTCGGACCCTGGTAATTACGACAGCCTGTGGCATTGACCAGAGTAAGGACCGGAGGATCTGGACTAAAGAAGTCCACGAGCCAAAAATTCCCAGTGAGCTCTGAATCTGGTCTCCCAGTTTGAGGTATATTACAGAATAATTGGAATCAATAGCATCGCGGAATGCTTTGACAGTTCTGACCAGTTTGGTCAAGTATCCCCTGTCCGTAAGTCCATGGCAACGATATGGCCTTCGTGGTTCTTGCCGGCTGTAGAAATTGGAATTTCCAAAGGAACCCTGTGGCTTCGCGTGGGACGGGACGGGGATCAGCAAGATATCAGAGCATGAGTCACATTGATGGCGATCAGTCCACTTCTGTCCAAACTTTATCTCGCGGAGTCGCACTACAGGGGCAAAGGAGAGCCCGAGTATGAAGGGCATATGTAGTTGGAGAATCCGAGGTCGCAAAGAGAGTAGATATGACAGGCAACCAGCCGCATGCAGTCCCACGAGCATCTTCTTTTTAATCAGACTCAGGAAAGCAACTCGTGGCTGAGGTGGAAGAGCGAAGGGAGACGCAGGAAACATCAAGAGGATGAAACATGGGGTTGTCAGGTCGTAACAAGCGGGAGAAGACCGTAGAAACTGTTTGAAATAAGCTCACCTGAAACTTCAAATGCAAGGGGGCAAGGTGAGGTTCCGACTGGTCGCGAGCAGGTCCCAGGATCCAGCTTGTATAGCGGAGGCCCTTTCCTGATAATCAGGGGGGGCAGTAACTCTGCCAATCGGTGCCTGCAGATTACAGATTTAAGGGCAAGGATTGAGGTGGAAATGGTCACAAGGTCTCCAGGGTTTGCACCCTCGTGTCTGAGGACGCCCTCTACTAGGAAAGGCGTCAGCGGAGTATTTCAAAACACATGCAAGTGACCATACAGTCGGATGAGATGGTTCATTTCGGCTGGATCAAAACACATCCTGGCATAGTAGCAGACAATACCATGTCGGGAGCCAAGGGTCGGTGCCCAAGTTGAGCGGATCAATATTCAGACTCCGCCCGAAACCAGGCGTGGGAATGAGGCGTGTCGGTGGGAGGACTCCAAGCACCTTTACCCAGAATATTGGCCAGGTGAGACCCATGGCACCAGTCCGACCTTCTGCGCGCCGCCTCCTGCCACAAAATACCAGTGATCAAGGACAGACCCACAGCGGCGCCAGCAATGACCCAAATGTCAATAACGAGCTTTTCATTGACCCTATGCTGGGCACTCCCCTTGCTGTGTACATCGAGAAGGACGTCGAGGAGAAGGACGAGCTTGTCCGTTTGGTGACGGTAAGTTGCCCGATTTAACGCGTCGCATCAATTGAGGAGACTACGGTATACGCGTCGTCGTTGTCGCCTTCCCCGAACAGTGTGCTGCGCAGTATGGTCGTCAAACGCCAGCCATTTTCACCTTTTCTAACTGGCCGTTCCTAGGCATACGGAGGGACAGTCTCGCCCGGTTACAGCGGCGTCACTTATATCTTAGGTGAGGGTATGGAAAACCGCCTTGGACGTTCCAGCTGACAGAAAAATAGTCGACCCCCATAAAACCTCTGGACAGAACCTCTTCCGGCAATACGCTGGTAAAAAGACCAAACTTGTCCTGAGCTACCGCTGGATTCGAGAATGCATCAGCGCGAACCAACTGCAAACATTTTCCACCAACTGGGCTGGCTGCAAAGTCACCGGAGAGGAACAGTATGTCTGCCAATGGTTTTCATAGTTATCTATCCTCAGCCACCCGACAGAGTTTATGCCCAATCTTCCAGGTTTCAGGAGGACACGACGGCACATACCCAAATGATCACCCATGAACAGGCGCCTCAGCCCCAGGCATCCACCTCTGCCCAACCCAGAGTGCCCTCGCAGCCTGTTATGCCTTATCCCATGGCGCCTATACCCGCTGTTATAGTCGATCCTATGAATGGCTTTCCACATACGGTCTACGCTCATCCAATGCACCAACAGCCTCATGGAATCGCCCATTCTGCCGCTGCTGCATGGCATACGCATCCGCAGGTGCAAGGAGCTTTGCCTTCAAATATGATCAGACCCACACATCCGCAACCATACCGCGAAGACCAGACTTGGGACAGTTACCAACAACCGCAGGATGGTATGGCCTCCACCCATGCAAACTATGGAGGGGAATACAGGTATCGCGGAGACCATCCGCCGTGGCTGCCTCCACCGTCAACATCGAATGGCTACTATGACCCTGCGGTCAGCCTAATTTCGTTCTTTGTCCCTCCCTCTTTGCTTACTTGATTTGGTTTCCTATAGCAATACGAGAGCTACGCTCAAGCCACGTATATGCCAGAACCTGCTCCAGCTCCCGAACCAACGCCCGTCATGGAAGACCCTTCATCCTCAGCAATTCAGCCACAACCCGATATGTCCCAGCCTGTTGATCTAGCACCTGAAATGGGCCGGCTCGAGCCACCAGAACGTGTTAGAGGTCGCAAGCGAACACGGATGCAGGTGAGGCTTTCAAATTAGCGAGTGCAGAATCGAATTCTGAAGACGTTCAGCNAAACGCCTGCGACGCCAGCGGAAAATTTAGTGAATCGATCAGCCCCTGCCAGGTCTCCGACACCGCCAACAAGAGTTATCAGAAGCACATACGGCGGAAATCTGTTCACAGCTGAAGATGTTATGTACCTTAAAAAGTATATTGATCACTGCCAAGAACAAGGATTGGTCCTCAGGTTGGTAGTTCCGCCAGCTGCCTTTCTACATCCAGTTGTACTCACCCTACGTACAGTCTTCGAGAGATCTGCGAAAGAGTAGCCGTCAAAGCACCTCATCATACGTTCGTATTCATGTCTTCATAGCAGTGAGCTTCCCTTCATCTATTTCAATAGCTTTTACTCCTGGCGACGATACTGCAACAAACACCAAATCAGACTCGGTGGATATGTAATGAACGCCGTTGCTCGCAGTACCTCCCCGGGTCTGGACGATGATGGAATGGAAATTGAAGAAGAAGTCGAGGCAGTGCTACGAGGTGGTCCAGGACCGAGTACCTCTCGGATGAACACACTGGCTTCTCGTGCGGATTCCTCGCCACGGAACCGGTCGCCCACACCACCTCGCGCGCTGTTCAGAAGTACCACGGGGAAGGGTGTTGCGTTCACTCCGGAAGATACCACCTTCTTAATGAGGTTCTTGAAATATCGAGAGTATGTCATCTCCAGACTTTGCCATTGCGTCGACGCCATTACTAATTTGTCCGTGTAGGTCTCAAGGGAGGGTGGACATGGTTCAGTTCTGGAAAGATGTTGCAGCGAAGGCTCCTCACCACTCACGCGCATCGTGGATGAAGTATTGGCGTAGACATAAACACGAACTCATCAGAACAGATGATGAAGAGCTACCTCCACCTCCCCCAGATAAGAAGATGCGGTACAGTCGTGAAGACGATATTCTTCTTGCTAAATTCTTCTACGAAAAGCGAGAAGGGACGTCGGACAAACTCTTTCAGGCCTTTGCTCGTCAGGTACGTGAACGGCTTCCCTTTCAGCCGATATTCCTGAGGAAAAGGACAAGGGGCTGATCCTGACTTTTACAGCATCCTCATCATCCATGGAAAGGGTGGCAGGAGCACCACCGAATACACAAGACGAAGATTGACCACCTCATTGATTTGCTCACGATGGGCCAGAATATTGACAGTGAACCATGACAGGCGTGTCTTCGTGCCATTACCCTTTTGCTAGTGCTGTTCACTTTCATATTCTGACATGGACCTTATTATTATTCGTAATATTATTGATTTTGCTTCAACGTTTCAACTCCCTAAAGGCCTCGTTTAGTCCTTTTACGTCTAACAGAGAGCCTTGCATAATATGTCGTGGACATCATGCGGTGCTCGGACCCCCCGCTGCGACGAACCTTGCGCTTTCCCCTGTCGCCTGTGAGCTCTTCTCTTCGACTGTTCTTCTGGAGTGTCGTCTGCATTACGCCAGTCGTCCCAGAATTCTGTCCCAAATACCTTCCGTACTTCGAGACTAAGGAGGGTGAAGGCAGTCAAGCATTTAAACGAGCTCCTTTCAGCTTCCACCGAGAACTGGAAAACAAAAACTATCAGGCAACGAGCCTCGACAAGCATCCACCTCCGTTTTGTCGGTTGAGTGTAATGACGATCTCTCCACCCTTTCTCAATGTATCGTAGAAGTCGAAGTGGCATCGAGAAGACGGCTCGCCGTTGGCTGTGACGCTCTACACGTAGCCCGATGCTCCTTCCCTCTGAGATGACTCCTTGAACGGATTCCGGATTGAAGTTGACGGCGGTGCTGACGCCGAGGTATGGGTTGTAGATGGTGTATCTGGGGACAAAAGGCGATAGCTGGAGGTATTGGGTAGTCTCCGTTGCTGACCTAACGAGAACAGATGATAGTCGATTTGTCGGTATTGGGTCGATCCATGGACTAGAGCAATGCTTGGAGGAAACATCAAGGGAGTAGAAAATGCTCACCGGGATACAAACCTAAAAGGTGGGACAGAAGGAGGGTGGCCATCGCTTCTTTTGGTCGCCATTACCAGGCAGTCTGGAATCAGCTGTTGAAGGAGTGTCATTTTGAGTGTAGAGGACGAGAGGTGATCGAAGTTCTGGGAGACAACCTCTCCACTAAGGCGGTCCAGAGACTGAGCGGGCCTGTTCGCATAGTGATATCCGATTGGGGTCTGTTCAAGCCATTCAGTTCTGCAGCGCGAGTTCCCCGATTCCTACACTGACTTAGAAAGAAAGTTGATTGCCAACTTGGTTATATCCGGCCTGTTGAGCTGTTGATTAACAACAACTCAGTTCATGGGAGGTGAATACGTACTTCAACGATATGGACCAATCGTCTCGAGGAATTATACTAAGGCGGACTCGTTAATTCGTACTTCAGTGTTAACTTGCACTCAGATCCCGGGACTTCATGCATTAGTGACTGAAAGCGAAATATACAAGAAGACGGTGCTGCTAGTGGGTCGTTGAACTTCCCGTGTGCTCCAAAGTCGGTCGGTCACGTTTTCTTGTTGAAGGTATCGCTGCAAAGGGTGGTCTGGGCCACCTCGATGTATTGCATCTCTCGGACTCGGTATGTTTGAGATTGGACAGTCGAAATCTCGATGTGGACCTGAACCGAGGTGAAAATCAATTGAAGCTTGCTCAGGATACCGTACATAGGTAGTATAGCATAGCGTTGAATATTGTTAATAGTGTAATAAGACTTGTCAATGACCCTGCGATACCGAAGCGCGGATTAACTGTGCCTTTGCCTCTGAACGCGGCTTGAACACACATCTAAAAGGTTTGGGCATGCTGTCAGAAAGTAAGAAAGTCAGACTTGTACCAACATGAACGACAGAGGGCCAAATTGAACTTACTTGGCAAGACCAGCCTCGTACTCATGAGTCAACTCGACTGTCTTTTCTACTTCCTCTCCCGAAGGAAGAGTCACCTTCTCCTTGACTTTCTCGATATCGAATGTGGAGATGATGGATGCTATCGACAGCCACAGAGACTCAAAGGCCATAAACCTTCCTGGACAAATTCTGCGGCCGAATCCAAAGCATGCATGCCCAGGGTCGCGAGCGCGTGAGTAGTCGATTTTCCCCGTTTCAGGATCTATGAATCGGTCGGGTTTGAATTCGAAAGGGTCAGCGTAGACATCTTTGTCGTGAAGCATTGCCCTAAAGCACAGATGTATAGCGTTTTAGTGTTCCAGGAATCTCAAAAAGCACGAGTAGACTCTGCTGACAGCCCTCACTCACCATTCGTTTGCGATAATAATCGCGCCTGCGGGGAGACGGTAGCCTTTGTACTCGTCATCCGTTGAGAGAGCGTGCGGGACCCCTGAGCGAAAACCAGATGCTTTAGCGAGATTGTATCCAAGCTTCATGATGATGTCGACCCACCAATAGGAGTGACTTCCCTCCAGCGAAGCGTCTCCTTCACGATGGCTGTTATGTAGGGAAGAGATGGCTCGTCATCGATATCAGGGAGATGTCCAGGTTTCACGACGCTGTCAATCTGCATTTGTGCTTTCTTCAGGACCTCGGGGTGCTCCAGAAGACCCAAAATGCAGGTGCCTATTGCTGAGATACTCTGTATACTACTTTGTTAGCCGAAGAAAAGCTGTTGAAGGCTTGAGAAGTGTTCTCACCGTGTCAGACCCAGCTGGAAACGGGGATGTCAAGGTGGTCAATAGGTGGGCATCGTATCCAAGAAACTGATTGTTTACCTGAATACAAAGCACCTAGGGTGTTCCGAAGTACATCTTCCGTAAATGCATCGTCCTTTTCACCAGCTCCGATTTTCTGCAGGTTTGTCTGTAAAATCGAAGCGGTGGGATTTCCAGATTCCTACGAGAAGGGGGTATAAACGTTGCTGACTCCCGAAGTCAGAAGAGAGAAATAAGTGATACCCACAATTCGTCTTTTTGCATCTGCGTATGGAACATCCACCATTGCCATGGTCATTTTATACCACTCGCGGGCCTTCCTCTTGAAGGATGCGCCAGGAAACCAGGCTGGAACATATTTCAAAATGGGAATCGTGTCGACAAGAAAAGCTCCAGGAACAACAGCAATAATCGCTCCCTGATTTGCTCCTTCGGCGAGCTCGACATAAGGATCGTTCTCCTGTTGTATTTGGATGCCATAGGCGACAGATAGAATTGTCTCTGCTGCAAGCCTGTACACGATTGTGAGTGGTGAGAAGGAGATGGCGTCAGCTCAAAGCCAAACTTACTGCCTGAGATGCGCGATCAAGTTTCCATCATTCCGATCATCCAAGAGACGCTTTAGGAGATTCCGCGTTGCCTGGGCCAGGTGAGGTCTGTACTGCTTGATAGCCGTCGCTTGCATAGATTGGTGGGCCAGTCGTCGATGCTTGCGCCTACCAAAGTATCAAGACATAGCTTTCTTCGAGACGGCGTATCAACGCACCAAAAATCGCCTGATCGGTATCCGAATGAAATATCAATCTAGTGGGTTTAACGGAATAAGAAATGGATTTACCGTAATCCGTCAAGGCAAAGTTGTAGTCCCAGCCCATGAGTTCCATCATCATGACCATGCGTGGTCTACAATGTCAAAGATTGTTAGTGACAAGGACTGGCATCGTCTGTTAAATCATCTCCACCTGCCGGAATACAAAGAGGACCTCGTTTCTAGAAGATCCACGGCAGCCTCGTATTTGTCCAATACGATGATATGAGTTCCTGCTGCCTGTAAATGGATAATATCGGTGTCTGTAAAGAGTTACTACGTTTTACAATGGCATGCGAAGAGCCGACGCAGCTTACCGAGCTCAGTCGACCATTCATGGTACTTGATCCATTGGAGCTCAGAAGGTATTTGGAACAGGTTTCCGACCAACGGCAGTCCTTTTGGACCAGGAGGAAGCGGCAGAGAAGGCTTTCGACGCCTGTTAATCGTGTAGAGAAGCGCTCCAGTAGCGAGAATCGCAAAGAAGTCGGTATATGTTCCCATAGCGCAGATAAAGCCTCGGTGGTGAGAAGAGGGGGGTTGCTATCTCTTCACACCTAAACAGAATCAGGCCTTTCTTAAATACATGCGGGGACCCCGTGTCTGTTCAAAAGGCTGGGTCGACCCTGACAAATTTATTCGATAAAAATCAGCAGGTGTAGCCTCAAACATTCATTTGAGTTTTGAATTAACGCACCAAGGGGGGTTCACCCGAGCAGCCCGTCGAGCTGGGCCACTTCACGGGTCATGCAGCAGTTTCGACCAAACCGTCCCTCTCCTGTTATGGTAATCCCATTCAGTTTGTGCACCAGCACTATCCTCTGTGACCTCGAGCCAAGGCCAACAGTAAGGTATGAACAATCAGTCATTACAGGAGAAAGACCATGGCATATCATGAAGCTCCTCTGTATGCTGCAAAATCTATGGTTTGAGGCCTTTCTTGCACTAATTTCTGAATAGATCCCTGCCTAAGAGTTGTGGTATGAGGCGCTGTGGTGGCATAATCACACTCCGTTTTATCCTGTCTTTTCTGACTCTGAACCTCCTACGCTCTTGCTGTGTTATATAGCAATCATACGTTCGCGGGACCCCAATGACTATTCGGATAACTGACGAGGCAAGTTGCGATATACGGATCGCTCAGATTACCCCCCTTGATATGACAAACGTTCTCGACTTGTATGAGGGATAGAAGGCTATAAAAAACCTCAGGCAAATGGTGCCGTTCTGTCCACATTATCGAGTCACAGATGATCCATGCCTTATGCGCAATGTTCAGTCCTGTCGCTCGATACAGCAAGTTGTGGGCGTAAGTTCTCCGGGAACGGGGACCGCGGGGGAAATTCGAGCATAGCGGACCGGTTTGAACGAAGGCTCTCAATGGACGCCGAGTTCAATTGTAAGGAGTAATTCTTCTTGGCACGAGGGCCCTGCGGAGGGGATCCAAGTACTGTCGACCGGTTGGAATGGTGACTCTCAATGGACACCGAGTCACCGACTGGCCAGAGGAGTTGCGACTCGTGACCTATCTGACGCTTGAGGCCTGAGACTCGGAAGGCAGAAAAAATGACTGTCGTGACTGTGAGTCGAGGGGGAAACACTGCGGACGACTCTATGTGGCCGGAAGCTGGCGATTGTAGAACGGGAGGTTTTCAATTAAGTCGGTTTTCTGGGGGTCTAGGCTACCCGAGAGGTAACGTCACCGCCGATGCTTCGAGTCGATCCGTTGGCCAATTGGCGCCTGGCACCCAGCTTCGTATCTCTTTTTGAGTCGCAGGTCATTGTCCGCCAAGACGGTGCTTCCGGCATCTTCAGCCATCGCCCCGGCCGCTGTTCTCCGATAACAAGTTCGTGGAGTTTTATTACTGCTTCTGCTTCCACCTTCCTCCCAGAAAGGGCAGTATCGGCGCGAGGGTCGTCGCTGCTCTTCTTCCGTTTAGTTGCCCCCTTCTGCTTTCATACTAGTAATAAATGCCTCGGATCTGCCGTGCAGAGCACCAGCCACTTCACACAGGTGCTAGATGTTATATCACACTCCTTGTCAGTGACCACGATGGGTTATGACTACGGAAGAGTAGGTTCAACCTTGCAAAGTACCATCTTGTGACGAAAAACACTCGTTTGAGGTTTGACTTCACGCACCGAGATTCGAGCGGGCTCCCGCCAAGCTTGGGTGGCCTCTCAGCGGACTCGGAGCCAAATTTCGCTTGAAATCGCATAGATCGGTGGTAGATGCGAATCTTGCATTCTAGGGCCATAAGTTCGCGAAGTGCAGCGTTCGTTGTCGAAATTCAACGGCCGGTAACTTTCGGGGCTTGAAATTTTTGAAAAAGGTTCTTAGTGACCTGGTATCTGTACTAGTGTTTGCCATCAACTGCTCGGGCCAATTTCTCCCTTGATCCTGAACCACCATGTAGCGCCTCGACCTTTTGACCCAGAAATTTGAATTCTACACAGTCATTCTCATAAATCTACTTCGATTATGATCGATGCTGAGGAGGCCAAAGGAAGCCATGAGGATTGATTTCGTTTTCACTTTCGAGGTCCTCTTAAACCCGGTGGCGATTCTCTTCTTATCCTCTTCTATCCCAACGAGCTCAGGCGTTAGGTGAGTAAAGTCGGTCTATCCTCACAAACTCCGGAGAATTACGATTTCTAGTGCATAGAAGACGACGCGGATTATGTTCGGCTAGGACACTTGGTGTTATAAGCCTTCTTGACGGGCCCGAGTCGGGTTAGGTATTCATGAATCGAGTCTCCGCGTCGTTGAAGAGCGAGGTCACCGAGTGCTATGGAGCATTGTTGGTCATCAAGTATAGCACAACATGCATTCGGGTGGTGGGTCCTGGTGTCTTGTAAAGCCGGGGTGGTTCTTCCGCACACTGGCTAATTCAGAGTTTCTCACCGAGGGCGCTTCTATGACGTCCAATGGTGCCGCCCAATTCCCTAAAGAAATACAACGAGATATTTCCATTGACCCTCCCAAACCCTGGATACCAACAGTGCCACTCCTTATTTACAGCGACATTTGGGATGGCAATATCCCTTGGTATCCGATTTCTTACACTCGCGTCCCATTCGGATTATCCACTGATGATATTCCTTTTTTCCGCCACTTGAACTTATTCCTGCTCACTAGCAGAAGACTGGCTTCCCCACTGCGCGTGGCATCTTTCACAAGCCCGTCGGTTTTATGCCACGTATGACTGGCATGATGCTTCTTCCAATATCTAAGAAAGTCTTCAAGCCGGGCTTGTCGTGAAACCCATCGGGCAATGCAAGAAGGCCAGGTCATCCGACGTTCCTTGGGAGGCTTAGGACTTCTTCAACGACTTCTCGAAATCCCGAGCGATATCAGTTGCCGTCCGATTACCAATTACTGTATCGTCGTTGAGCTTAAAGGACCCAATGCTATCGTCTTGCATCTTTCTCCCTTCCCTGACCCGCTACTCTGGACTTATCTGGTCAGATTTATCAGCGACAAAATGATGAAGGGCCTTGTTGCTGGCCTGGCTATTTTGGCACTTCCGTTTTTGACCCAGGCCCAACCTTCGCCGGAGCTCTATGAACGTATCGAGGCGGCTATCGACGCCGCTGTAAACCAAACAAGTGGCGAGATTGACTACACCCAGTTCGTTAACCCTTTCATCGGAACCTGTGAGTCCTCTCGCCACTATCGCAGCCTCGTAACTCTCTGACCCTGCTTTTCCAGCCAACTGGGGCAATGTTTGGTTCGTCAACCTCGCCTTCCGGTTCGGCAATTGCTGAATTTTACGTCGTCCTAGCCCTGGCGCCTCGATTCCGTTCGGTATGGTAAAGTTCTCAACGGACATGACCGGGTATGCCCCAGCAGGCAAGTCATCACATTCCCGTTGACGTTGTCTTCATATTCATGGCCTTTAGGATATGTCGCAAACCCGAACGAATGGATCAGAGGTCTTAGTCCATTGCACGATAGCGGTACTGGGTCGTCCTTAGGTTTGCTTGGTGATTGCTTTGTATCCGTGCCGGACTAACATTTTCTCCAGGGACATACGGAAACTTTGAGATCATGCCTCTCCTCTGTCCGTACGGCTTCACCACATGTGCAACCACTCTTCAAGCCCGTATCCGAAAGAGGAAGAACCATACAGATGGTGAAAGCTTTGACAACCCGAAGATGTCATCATTCAACTGACGCGCTCTGTTTAGACGCCGCACCAGGATACTTCTCATTGACGCTGGACAATAACATTAAGATGGAAGCTACACCAACTCGTCGTGCCGGACTCGAACGGTTTACATTCCCTCCCCAACTTCGATCCTACTTTGTCCTTGATTTGTCAAATGACCTACCAGGATCTTTTGCTGGTGGTGAATTGAACATTGACCCAGAACGTGGACGTATTACCATTAGCGGGCGATATGGGTCCAGGTAAGTCCTATGCGTACAGAGACTTCCCAGCGAATTTCACCTTTTATTTGGCTAGCTTTGGACCTGGGAGATATTCATACCAAGCATTCGCGTGCTACGACGTCCTTGATAATGGAAGGCAGAAAATGGAGGAATATGGTGTCTGGACTGGGGATACGTAAGTTCTAACATCTTCTTACTGCCCATCAATAACTCATCGTGATCCAGCGTTGGCCTCGATGCGAAGGGTCCGAACATGAGACGTGTAAACTTGACATTGAACCTCATCGGCGGAATCTACCAATCTGGAGCCTTGTTTTCTTTGAGCCCTCCAGACCGAGCGAATAACACCCTGAATATCCGAGTTGGCATCTCTTTCCGTTCTGTCGAACAAGCATGCGCCAATGCGGAGGAAGAAGTCGGCAGCGCTTCGTTTGAAGAAATCAGAGACCGCGCAA
Source organism: Candolleomyces eurysporus (assembly GCA_027579435.1). Taxonomy (NCBI): domain Eukaryota; kingdom Fungi; phylum Basidiomycota; class Agaricomycetes; order Agaricales; family Psathyrellaceae; genus Candolleomyces; species Candolleomyces eurysporus. The sequence continues at coordinate 77,864 of JANBPK010000846.1, read as the reverse complement.
GACTTCTTTGGTTGGACAAATTGAAGAGAGTTGAAATCGACCTCGCCAACACATCGAAAAACGTCACTCAGATGCTATACTCCTCGATGTACCGCTCGTTCCTGACACCCGTAAGTTTCCAAGCAAGTTGCCACAGCAATCCAACTCATATTCGTTGTCCAGAACAATGCCACTGGGGAGAGTCAAGCGGAATTCCGAGATACGCCGCACCCATATTTCGATTCCTTGTATTGCAGCTGGGATACCGTAAGTGCAGATTACACCGCGATAGTTATTCTCAGTTCATGCGTTTTGCCAGTATCGGACCGCCTTCCCATTCATGGGTCTTCATTCTCCAGAAGACTATGCTCAGATTGTGGACACGTATCTCGATGGCTGGCGAAAGCACGGCTGGATGCCTGAATGCCGCGCCAACAACCTGCCAGGTTGGACTCAGGGAGGTTCGTCGCTAGATTTTCGGCCTCAGTACTTCTTGGAGACTCAAGGACTTTTTTGAATATTTAGGTTCAAGCGCAGACAACATCGTTGGCCACTTCGCTGTCAGTTACCACAATGAAGCAGCGGCCCTTGGCATTGATCTCGAAGAGCTTTATGCCGCTATGGTGGCAGACGCCGAGCTCAACCCGCCTGAATGGAACACCCTTGGAAGACAAGTGGACGTCTACAAGTGAGCACAGGAAGCATGACCGAAATGATATTCGTTCTGACTGTTTCAAAACCTGCAACAGACGGTACGGATACGTTCCGTTCAGTGTTCTCGATACAGCCAGCACCGGAAGGCAGACGAGAGAGGGCAGTCGCACACTCGAGGTTTGTGGGATATTGCTACGGGGTCACTGGTTCCTGACCTTTGCACGCTCTTAGTACGCCTTCGAAGATTTCGCCGTCAGGCAGGTCGCTCAGCTACTTGGCAAGACTGCAGACGTAGAGACATATACCAACCGATCTATGGTAGGTCGTCACCYTTTTTTTTCCGCACCTTGTACTGAACTCTGGCTCAGTCATACCGCAACATTTGGGATAGATTTGTTGTTAGCGATGGCTTCAGAGGTATANTTTTTTGGAACGCATCTTGCTTGAAGACACTTTGACGTTCTCTGAATAGGTTTCTTCCAGAAGAAATACCCCAATGGGACTTTTCAATTCACGGATCCTATCAACTGCTCCCCCAACGACACCCAATATGAAACGAGACCTTGTTCACTGCAGGGTAGCAATGTTAATGGATTCTATGAATCCTCTTCATGGGAGTACAGTTGGTTTGTACCCCATGATACGGCTCAACTGGTTACATTGATGGGTGGAAATGTGCGTTTGGCCAAGAAATCCCATCTTTCGTGGTTAACGTTAAACCCCCATATTCTAGTCTACTTTCTTGAGACGATTGGACCATTTCTTTGAAGTGCGTATTCACCTTCCATGAACTGACTTGTTCCTGATTAATAATTTAACAGGCCGGATATTACCAAGCTGGCAATGAACCATCTTTCCAAGTCAGTGTAGGAATTCAGGTACTCTAACGCAGTTGAACTGAATGGCTTGTACAGACCCCAATCGGATACCACTATGCAAACAGGCCCGCTCAGTCTGTGGACAGGGTTAGAGAGGTTGTCTTCCAGAACTTCAATCACAGTGCGCTTGTCTCGTCCTCCACATCACCATTCTGCTGACGATGCTCCTCCAATAGCTGATTCAGGACTGCCCGGTAATGACGACCAAGCAGCGATGGCCACCCTCCTTCTGTTCCACCTCTTAGGCTTCTATCCTGGTGAGCACTTTCTACTTCCTATTGTTTAGTTGTTTCCTCTAAGCATCGCTATAGTCCCTGGATCGACCCAATACCTCCAGCTATCGCCTTTCGTTCCCCAATACACCATCCACAACCCATACCTCGGCGTCAGCACCAACGTCACAGTCGTCAACTTCGATCCCGAGTCTATTCAAGAAGTCATACCAGAGGGAGCATCGGCGTACGTTGAGAGCGTCACTGTCAACGGCGAACCGTCTCCTCGATGCTACTTCGACTTCTATGATACCTTTAGAAAGGGTGGAGAGATCGTCATTACACTCACAGCCAACAAAACGGAAGTGGATGATTGTCAGGGCTCGTTGCCTGATAGTTTGTCCACAGGGGGATTCTCGACCGTTCGTCGGTGATTATGAATGAAAAGTGATCTTGAGTTCATTAATAGTTGTATTTACACGAAGTTGCAGCGCACCAGGGCGTAGATGCAGAACACACGCGTGTCTAAATGAAGTTTGAACCGCGTCCTTGTTAATCATTTGTGTGTCTATTTTTCGGAACTGGATGGAAATGAAACAATCTCTTTCGTGATTTTCTAGCGTCCGGCGCTCTGACCTCTTCGTGACTCCGACTGCACTTAGTTGCACTCGAATTGACATCGCCCAATAGTGTACCAGTGTCGGCACTAGACAAGATACTTTAAGTTGATGCGGGAAAAGAAGTGGACGTGTGGCGAGGACCGCCCTGTACGCTGTGCGTCAGATTGGCACTCGAAGTCCCAGCGGTAACCACGCTAGTTGACGTAAAAACAAGGACGACTACGAGGGTGAACTCGAGCCACCGCTGCAAAAGGGTATGAGGAAATTGACCTGAAATATCGTTGAAAGACACGATCATCCCAGAACGAGGTTGCTTGAAGGAGCTTGCGGAGTAATCTTCTTGACATTGCATCATGTTTGTCGCCCAAGACGAAGAATGCTGTTTTGTAGTTCTTGGAGGACATCCAAGGGGAGTTAATTCAAATTCTTGATTACCGTCACCTTCTTGGTCTGAACGTACGGAAGGATAGGATTATGGGGTGACTGGCGTAAGGCTTCTAAGAAGAGCAGGCGAAGGGAAGAGCTAACAGGCGACAAGTAAATGCAAGGCTTGTAGCAGAGGGGAGTCCGAGCACGGCATGATGGCAAAGAGGTACTATGCGAGGCCCAATGAGAATCGACACAATAATTATTGATATCGAGAGACGTTTGAAAAAATGAACTTCGCGAACTTATGGCCCTATGTATCTGTATCGCTACATGCCGTTTATGACTGATCTCCGTGATTCCGCTGAGACGCCCAGCTCGGCATCTCTTGATTATACACAGGGTGCTCTGAACCATCTACAGCTTGAGATCACCAGAACGACCACTTCTCATCTGCTCCCGTTCTACAATTGCCGGCTTCAGGCCACTTATAGTCATCCCAGTTTTGCCGCCTCGACTCAGTCACGACAGCCATTATGTTCTCAGTTCCGAGCCTTAAACGTCAGACAGGTCACGAGTCGCAACTCCTCTGGCCAGTCGGGCGCCTCTGATTGACAATGCAGTGTTGGTCCGTCGTCCGAGCTTGGCCTTCCGATTTCGTTCCAGGACTCTTCCAGGACTCGGTGTCCATTGAGAATCACCGTTTCACTCGTTCGGCGGTACTTGGATCTTCTCCGCGGGGCCCTCGTTCCTGGAATCGTTACTCTCTAAATTGAACTCTGCGTCCACTGAGAGCCATCGTTCAAACTGGTCCGCTGTGCTCGAATCTNCCCCCCGTGGTCCCTGTTCCCAGAAGACTTGCACCTCCAACTTGCAGTATCAAGCGGCAGTAATCCTGCGCATGATATTGGCACGGCATACGTTGTGGGCGGGAAGTGAGAACAAACGATACGCGCCTACGCCCCGCATCCATCCCATATCCGGTTAGGATACCAGGAGCATGGAACTTTCTCCACCGAAAACTGCCTCGGCACTGGTCCGGAATGGCCCACGTTGGAAGCCACGAGAATGGTCAATCTCGAGGTCTGTCGTAAATATCCCTTGCCAATCTTGGCGTATATATAAAGAAGTGTATTGGCCAAACTTCCTGTTGGAAATGCAGGTTTGACCCGCTTTTGACAGATACGGCATGCTTTGGCTTTAAAAAAGGCTTGACTATGTTCAAGTATGAAGAGATAAACCCTCCCGTTCTCGCCAATAAGTCCACTCTGCTCAATGGGAAGATATACTGATTTCTTTGCGGTTCTCGTTACTGGAGCTCTTCTCTACGCGATCAAGAGGCGTCGGAAGCCTTCTCTCCCACTTCCTCCTGGTCCGAAAGGGCTGCCGTTGGTTGGAAACCTGTTCCAAATACCGTCTGAACTCCAATGGATCAAGTACCATGAATGGTCGACCGAGCTCAGTAAGCTGTATCGGCTCTTCGCGTGCTATTCAACTACTTAGTGACTCGTCAACAGACACCGATATTCTCCATCTACAAGCAGCAGGGACTCATATCATCGTGTTGGACAAATACGAGGTTGCCGTGGATCTTCTAGAATCGAGGTCCTCGATGTATTCCGGCAGGTGGAGATGATTTCATGCCGGACGATGCCATTCCTGAACACTAACAATCTTTGACATTGTAGACCACGCTTGGTCATGATAACAGAACTCATGGGCCAGGACTTCAGTCTTGCCTTTATGAATTACGGTGAGTAAATTTCTCATTCTGTTGAACTCGCTAAATTGACAGCCCATTCGCATACCAATCAGGCGAGCGTTGGTGCGTAAACATGCCGGCTCCAAAGAAACCTGTGACTTGATGCTTTGCTAGGCGCAAACATCGACGACTGGCCCAACAATCTCTGCAAGCAACGGCTTTCAAGCGATACAGACCTCACCTAGCTCAGGCAACGCGGAAACTCTTAAAGCGTCTCTTGGATGATCGAGATGATGGGAAATCAATCCCTCATTTCAGGCAGTGAGTTTGGTCTCGAGCTGACACCATCTCCTTCTCATGGACGGTAACTACAGGCTTGCAGCAGAAACAATTATGTCTGTCGCATATGGCATCCAAATACAACAGGAGAACGATCCTTATGTTAAGCTCGCCGAAGACGCAAATCAGGGAGTGATCATTGCTGCTGTTCCCGGAAGGTTTCTTGTCGACACTTTTCCCATCTTGAAATATGTTCCGGCCTGGTTTCCTGGGGCGTCCTTCAAGCGGAAGGCCCACGAGTGGTATAAAATGACCAGAGCAATGGTGGAAGTTCCTTACGCAGATGCAAAGAGGCGAATTGTGGGCATCATTCATTCTCTTCTCGTGTCGTCTGACTTCGGGAGTCAGCAACACTCACACAGCCCTTTTGTAGGAAAATGGGAATCCTACTGTTTCGATTCTACAGACAAACCTGCAGAAAATCGAAGCCGGTGAACAGGACAATGCGTTGACGGAAGATGTACTTCGAAATACCCTGGCTGTTTTATATGCAGGTAAACAGGCAGTTTCTTAGATACGATGACGACCCCATTGACCGCCCTTGATATATTGGTTTCCAGGCGGATCTGACACTGTGAGAACACAGGGCCTTTAGCAACTTTTGTTTGGCTAACGGGGTAGTACACAGAGTGTCTCAACGATGGCTTCCTGTATTTTGGGTCTTCTGGAGCACCCCGAGGTCCTGAAGAAGGCACAGGTGCAGATTGACAGCGTTGTGAAACCTGGGCATCTCCCTGATCTCGATGACGAGCCATCCCTTCCCTACATAACAGCTATCGTGAAGGAGGCGCTCCGCTGGAGGGAAGTCACTCCGTTTGGTGAGTAATTTTCATGCTTGGATGCCACCTTATTGACGTATCTGGTTTATGTTCAGGGGGGCTGCACACTCTCTCCACGGATGACGAGTATAAAGGCTACCATCTCCCCGCAGGCGCAATTGTCATTGCAAACGTATGGTGAGTAAGGCCTGTCAGCGTCTACTCGGGCTTTCTGAGATTCCTGGGTTACTCAAACGTTATGGGTCTGCGCTTTAGGGCAATGCTTCATGACAAAAATGTCTATGCCGACCCTTTCGAATTCAACCCCGACCGATTCATAAATCTTGAAACGGGAAAAGTCGACTACTCACGCGCTCGCGACCCAGAACTTGTATGTTTTGGGTTCGGCCGTAGAATTTGTCCAGGAAGGTTCATGGCGTTCGAGTCTTTGTGGCTGCTGATAGCATCCCTTATCGCCACATTCGATATTGAGAAAGCCAAGGAGAAGGTGCACTATGCGCCCCGCGTCGGGTTCAAGCAACCCGTGCGACGGATTCAACCCGTCAGACAGGTTACATCGGGTGATCCCAAAAAGAGGAAACTGGGATACGATCGGATTGAAATCCCCCGCACGATAGCAAGTTCGTTTCCCTTGGCTGACGGGTGATAACATGGGGGGGAAACAATCAGTCATGGCACGGGTTTCTCTACCCTGTCCGCACTGGTCATTTTGGCTTGTAACTCGAGATTATGGACTGGTGAAACAACCTCGTTTAGGTGGGCTTCCAGCACTCAAAGATAACAGGGACTTGGGGGATGGCAAGTAAANTTTTTTTAGCTACCCAGTGAATGTTTCAACGCGTTTATCACAAAATATGTTGTTTTCAAGGTTGATGCTTGGATATTCGAACAGAGGAAGGCACGGCGCTCGCTGATCTCCATCCTTCAGGAGGCTGACGCAAGGTGGACCGTTCAAGGACCGCTCTGAAGCGAGTGGACAATGATCAGCGGGAAGGTGCGTGTCAGCCTCGATGCGAGTCTTTGTCTCTTCCAACGCACCTCCGGATCCGACTCTTGACTCTTCCCTCTCAACTCCCATCCGTCGCGTCAACTCAGTCCACCCACCATTGTGCTGATCCTCACACATATAGCTTAATCTTCACTCTCCCTGCTTCTCTCTCCCGCAGCCTGAGCATTCCCAGCCGATGACAGCCAATCAAGCGTGCCCAACATCATATGATTATTTGAAACAGGGGTTGGAATCCAGCACGTAGGGGGCTTTTGTATTTCCTCCATTCTCGGATACACCCACCATGCACGCTCGTAAGTACAACATCCTTCTTCATGGCTTTCACAATAGCTAAGTCACTCTGCCACTCGTAGATTCCCTTTTGAACTACCACCTACTCTTTTGACCCCGTTCATCCGTATATACATTATTTTTTGCCCTCGCGACACCTCTTTCATTTTACCGATCTCCTCCTTCCCCTTTCAAACAGTCGAGCTATAGATACAGTTATATACCAACACGATATCGCCCGTACAACATGATTTAATACAACCGTAAACCGATTCAATTCCACCTGTAGAGAGAGTTATTTCCACCCGTGAAGCAGGTTGAATTCACCTGTCAGCCGGTTGTATTTGCGGTCCTACTTCCTCCTCTGCTGGAATATTAACCCTGTAAAACGAGCTAAAAGCACCGGAATCACAAGTTAAATTCATCCGCATCTACATGTCAATTTAATCCTCAAAACGAAGCAAAACAACCCGCCCAGTGGCGGATTGTTTGTAACAAAAATCGGGTGAAAATTTCCAGCAATTCACCCGTCGCCAATAACCCGACTGCGCCCAGTCAGACGGGTTATTAGTCCTAGTCAGCCGAGCTTTGGAAAACCGGCTGGGCGGGTGACCGCGTCGAGTGGTATTAACCCGACGCGGGGCGCCTAGTGGTGACTCTTCCCTCGGGGGAGGAAGTGGAAAGGACAGTCGAGTTGACTCACGAATATGAATCCGCTCTCGTCAAGTGAGTTCAATTTGGCCTTGTGTCATTCAAGCTGTACAAGTCTGACCTTCTCCCTTTCTGACAGCATGCCGAAACATTTTAGATGCGTCTTCAAGCCACGATCAGAGGAAAAGGCGGAGTTGATTCGTGCTTCGGTACTGCAGAGCCAAGATTCATTGCACTAGTAAATGAAAGGAAGAAATTGATATATTCCGAACATTCAATTGATTTTCGCTTGGTTCTGGCCCGCCTCGGTGTTTTGACTGTTCAATCTCAAACTTGAGGAGTCGAGAGATGCACCGTGGCGCACACCCTACACTTCTTGGTGGTGACTTCACGTGCCAAGAAAAGGTGACCGACCAGTGAGCTTTTGGAGCCCACGGGACATGCGCTTCAAGTTTAGCGAACTAGTACCGTCTTCTTGTACATACACATCTCGCTTTCAGTCACCGAGATATGGAGTCCCGAGATCTGAGACTGCAGCACTGAAGTACGAACCAATGAGGTGTGAACAGGCCCGCTTAGTCTCTAGACAGGGTGAGGAGAGAGGTTGTCTCCCAGAACTTCGATCACAACGCGTTTCTCTTGAATGGAAAGTGGTCTTGAGTGCATTAATTACACGAAGGTGCAGCGCACCAGGCGCGTAGATGGCAGAATATACGCGTGTCTAAATGAAGTTTGAACCGCGTCCGTGTTACTCATTTGTGTGCCTATTTTTCTGCGCTCGATGGAAATGAAGCGATCTTTCGTAAAGCTAGCGTTCGGCGCTGACCTCTTCGTGCACCGACTGCACTCGGTTGCATTCGAGTTGGCATCCCCTGTAAGCTGTGCGTCAAAGTCGCACTCGAGATTCGAGCGGTAGCGATGCTAGTCGACGTAAAGACGAGAGAGACAACAAGAGAGAACTCGAACCGCCGCTACACAAGGTTATGAGGACCCATTGAGAGCCGTCAGAATTATTGATATACACTGCGAACTTCATTCGGTGCATGCCGTCTGCCGCTGATCTCCGCGATTCCGACCCCACCCAGCTTGGCATCTTTGACTACACCTGACAGGCTGCCTACAATCTGAGGTCACCGGAACGACTGCATCTCATCTGCTTTACAGCAGCGCCTGTCTGCGCAGTATCTCAACAAAATGAAGTCAAACTAGTGAATTCCGAACACGGCACGGAATATCTGGCGCGAACACGAGAAGAGCCGTAAAAAGTCCATACATTCATCGAGAAAACCAACGACCCAGAAAGCAAAATATTGTATGTGTCAAGAAGGGAGCCCGCTCGAGCGCTCGGAATCTTGGTGCGTAAATTCAAACTTCATAGGAATGCTTTTGGACCCAAGATGGAACTTTTGCAAGGTTGAACCTACTCTTCCCGTAGCCGTAAACCCATCGTGGTCACCAACGAGGGGTATGATATCCTGCGCAGATACAAACTGGGTTTCAATGGGCCAACGGATCGAGTCGAAGCTCCGGCGCCAATATTCATCTCTATCGTAGCCCTAGCCCCCGAAAACCTCAGCTTGTTCGATGACCTCCCGTTCTACAAACGCCGGCTCCCGGCCACATATAGCCATCCACGGCGCAGTGTTTCCGCCTCGACTCACAGTCACGACAGCCATGATGCTGCCTTCTCAAGTCTGAGCCTCAAGCGTCAGACAGGTTACGAGCCGCAACTCCACTGGCCAGCTGGGCGCCTCCAGCTGACAATATGTCGGTCCGTCGTCCGAGTGATGCATCCCCCCTCAAGACTCGGTGTGCATTGAGGGTCACCGTTGCGATCGGTCGGCGGTACTTTGATTGGATCGCCTCGTTTTCAGCATGATTGCTCTCTCAAATTCGCCTTGGCGTCCATTGGGAGTCATCGCTCAAACAGGTCCGCTGTGCTGGCCCAGTGGTCCCCGTTCCCAGAGATGTATGCCCTGGACTTGCCAGATCAAACGACAGTACCTAATATTGCGCATGTTTTAAGTGCGGCATTCTTTAGGCGGTGTGCAGGTTTTGGCGCGAGGTGAGACTATATGACATACGCCTAAGCCGTTACCAGACATTCCAGGTCACATCTGGCGAGGAAGTGACGGGATTGCTATGACATCTACGATGCTCCTCAATACGCCTCTGAACATGACGTCTGCCGAATACATGGACATCTTTTTCTTGTCAAACCAAATGAATCGCACTTCAAATCTATTCTCACATCTGCCTCGGATGCGGCTCTCCTTTATCCAACTTTCTTCGCCACAAAGCTGCGCCAGCTCGTCGCCAACCCCAATCACGGGCCGTCGCTAGCCACTGAGAACCAGCAATAACAGATTCTATGACTCGATAACGTGGACGGAACGGCCCCATTTGCCTGAGGTTTTTACAGCCTTTCACTGCTCACACACGTCGAGGGCGTTCAGTGTCAAATCAAGAATCAAGGGCATTTCTTTGTCTCATTGGGGTCATTTCTGATTGCTCGGGTCGCTTCTCGTGGTCGTCCCGGTGAGCTCTGCCAAGTGATGGTGGCAAGTTCAAGTTTGGAAGGAATTGTCAGAAATCGCCTCCGCACTTCTCCTGAATGGGTTCCTGACCATGACTACATGGCAGATCCTGAATCCTCGTGCGTTAATTCAAGCTCAAGCTCACGTTTTTGGCTACATCTGCTGATTGTTATGGAACTTCACCCGGCTCGAGCCCACTTTGAACAAACATGGGGTTCCCGCAGGTCTTTAAATAAGGCCTGACTCTGTTTAAAGGTGAAGAGTTAGCCACCCCCTTCTCCTCACCACTGAGGCTTTACGGTCTGCGCCATGGGAACATATATCGATTATTTGGCGATTCTCGCTATTGGGGCGCTTCTCTACACGTTTAACAGGCGTCGGAAGCCTTCCTTGCCGCTTCCTCCTGGCCCGAAAGGATTGCCGTTGGTTGGAAACCTATTCCAAGTACCTTCAGAATTGGAATGGATCAAGTACCATGAATGGTCTACCGAGCTGAGTAAGTACACTCGCTGTGTCGACTCGTCGTGTGACATCTACTCAATCCATCTTCAACAGAGACCGATATTCTTCATTTGCAGATAGCGGGGACTCATATCATTGTATTGGATAACTATGAGGTCGCCATGGACCTTCTTGAGTCCAGGTCCTCAATATATTCTGGCAGGTGATAACGAGTTCATGTCCTACGGTTACCCGTAACACCAACGATTATCGACCTTGTAGGCCACGCCTGGTAATGATGACAGAACTCATGGGCTGGGGCTTCAATTTTGGTTTTGTAGATTACGGTGAGTGAGTTTCTCCGGCCTTATGCTCGTACTGTACTAAAACAATCAATTCGTCTGTCACGCGTCACGGCGCCCCCCATTTTGACCAAATGTCACGGTCGTCACGGGTCATGGCCCAGATTGACGAAATCGCCCCCGTACCTGCCAAAAATGGTCAATTTTCCGGCGCCTACGGCGCCAATAAGTGACGAAAATCTCAGAAAGTCACGGCCAGGACCCCCTTTGACGAAAAATCGACTTCGTCAGGCCTGTCACGCGTCACACCAAGTGACGAATTGATTGTTTTAGTACAGTATATTGACACTTGATTTCGGATCAGGTGATTTTTGGTGCGTAGATATGCCGTCTCGACGAAACCTATGGCTTGATACTTTGGTAGGCGCAAACATCGACGACTGGCCCACCAATCTCTGCAGGCAACGGCTATCAAGCAGTACAGGCCTCACCTAGCCCAGGCAACACGGAAACTTTTAAAGCGTCTCTTGGATGATCGAGATGATGGGAACTTGATCTCTCATTTCAGGCAGTGAGTTTGGTTTTGATCTGACGCCATCTCCTTCTCGCCACTTACAATCGTGTACAGGCTTACAGCAGAGACAATTCTTTCTGTCGCATATGGCATCCAAATACAACAGCAGAACGATCCATATGTTCAGCTCGCCGAAGCGGCCAACGAGGGAGCAATCATGGCCGCGGTTCCTGGAAAGTTTCTTGTCGAGGCGATTCCCATTCTGAAGTATGTTCCGGCCTGGTTTCCTGGTGCATCATTCAAGCGCAAGGCGCGCGAATGGTATAAACTCACCCGGATGATGGTCGAAGTTCCTTACGCAGACGCAAAAAAGCGTATTGTATGTACCATGTGTCTTTCTCTTCTGCTTTGGAGAGCCAGCAACTTACGTCCACCACTTTTCAGGAATCTGGGAATCCTGCGGCTTCAATTCTACTGACAAACCTTCAGAAAATTGAAGAAGGCGTGAAGGACGACGCATTTACGGAAGATGTCCTTCGGAATACTGTGGGCGCCTTATATTCAGGTAAAAATCGGACCTTCTTTTTGACCATACCCATGTTTTAACCGTAGTGTCGGTCTCTAGCGGGATCCGATACAGTGAGTNAAATGGCCGAAAAGCTTTTGTCGTGTTTCGGTTAACCGGGCGATCCACAGACTGTCTCGGCGATGGTGACCTGCATACTTGGCCTTCTGGAGCACCCCGAAATTCTCAAGAAAGCGCAGGAGCAAATCGATGCTGTCGTGAAGCCGGGGCATTTACCTGATCTCGACGACGAGCCTTCCCTTCCCTATGTGACGGCCATAGCGAAGGAGGTGCTTCGCTGGAGGGACGTCATTCCGCTTGGTACATTGTCATCCTCTTTTCCTGCTTTGCTATTCTCTCGTTAATGTATAGACACGTCACTCAGGTGTCCCGCACGCCCTCTCCGCAGATGACGAGTATAAAGGCTACCGTCTCCCCGCAGGTGCAATCGTTATTGCAAACGGATGGTGAGTTGGCGGTTTCACTGGCTTTCTAGCATCTGGAAACGCTCAACCCTTTGGATATACATTTTAGGGCCATGCTCCATGACGAAAACATCTACGCAAACCCTTTTGAGTTCAATCCCGATAGATTCATAGATCCTGAAACTGGAAAGATCGACTACTCACGCGCCCGCGACCCAGGACACGCATGCTTTGGATTTGGCCGCAGAATTTGTCCAGGAAGGTTCATGGCCTTTGAATCTTTGTGGCTGGGAATAGCGTCTCTCATCGCCACATTCGATATCGAGAAACCCAAGGAGAGGGTCACTCTTCCTTCGGGAGAGGAAGTGGAAAGGACAGTAGAGCTGACTCATGAATATAAATCCGGTCTCGTTGTGTGGGTTCACTTTTTTCTCCCCTTTGTGATTCAAGTGAGAGAAGAAATCTGACCTTCATTCTTTCAGGATGGCTAAACCTTTTCGATGTGTTTTTAGACCGCGATCAGAGGAGAAGGTGGAGTTGATTTGTGCTTCAGTGTTACAAGGCGAAGGGTTATTACACTAGTGAATGAAAGCAAAATACACCTATCCTCAGGATCCCGAACCTTCAATATTGGCTTTCACGGATTCAACTTCACCTCACCATCCAGCTGATAACTATCAGATTCTGTTCAGAGTCGAGACGGAGCAGCTAGTACTGATCATGTCGGGAAGTTCATTGATGAGATACAGGTGGTGGCCACAAGCCGTGAACAATATAATTCAACATAAAGGAATTGCTATGGCTTTCCATGATATGCACCTTAAGTTTCTCTCTATGATACACAAATAGTCTGCTCGGAAACACAGTGGCGTCACATTTCAATTGTTGGTTTCCATTGCTCGAGAGCATTTGGCAAAGAAACGCNGGGGGTTTCTCCATTCCATTCGGACATTTCTGATTGCTCGAGTCGCTTGTTGTACCGCAGCCATCCCATATCCGGTTAGGGATACCAGGTGATGGTACGGAAGTTGGGTTTTCTCCACCGAAAACTCAGGAGCTGCCTCGGCACCTTCCCGAATCGCCCACGTTCCAAGCCACGATAATGGTCAATCATCGCAGGGTCTGTCGTAAGTATCACGTATCTTGAATCTCGGCGCGTAAAGTCAAAAGAGATTGGCCAAACTTCCGGATTGTGGTATAACCGGAATGCAGGTTTGACCCGCTTTTTTGACAAATAAGGCGTGCCCCGGATTTAAAAGGGCTTGACGGTGTTCGACTGTGAAGAGATAAACCCCCCGGTTCTCGCCAAGAATTACAGTCTGCTCAATGGCATATACCGATTTCTTTGTGGTTCTCGCTATCGGAACGCTTTTCTACACGATCAACAGGCGTCGGAAGCCTTCTCTGCCACTTCCTCCTGGTCCGAAAGGGCTGCCATTGGTTAAAAACCTGTTCCAAATACCTTCTGAAATCCAATGGGTGAAGTATCATGAATGGTCGACTGAGCTCAGTAAGCTGCATCGACTCCTCGTGTGTCAATCAACTACTGAATGACTCTTTCACAGACACCGATATTATCCATTTACAAGCAGCAGGGATTCATATCATCGTGCTGGACAAATACGAGGTTGCTGTGGATCTTCTAGAATCGAGGTCCTCGATATATTCCGGCAGGTGGAGATGATTTCGTGCTGGACGATGTCAGTCCTTAACACCAACAATCTTTGACATTTTAGACCACGCTTGGCCATGCTAACAGAACTCATGGGCCGGGACTTCGATCTTTCCCTTATGGACTACGGTGAATGAATTCCTCATTCCGTCAAATTCACCAAATTGACATTTCGTTCGGATATCAATCAGGCGGGGTTTGGTGCGTAAATATGCCGTCTCCGAAGACTTCTATGACTTGATACTACTTTGGTAGGCGCAAGCATCGACGACTGGCCCAACAATCTCTGCAAGCAACGGCTTTCAAACAATACAGACCTCACCTAGCCCAGGCAACGCGGAATCTCTTAAAGCGTCTCTTGGATGATCGAGACGATGGGAATTTAATCCCTCATTTCAGACAGTGAGTTCGGTCTTGAGCTGACACCACCTCCTTCTCACGACTGGCAACTACTACAGGCTCGCAGCAGAGTCAATTATGTCTGTCGCGTATGGAATCCAAATACAACAGGAGAATGATCCTTATGTTAAGCTTGCTGAAGACGCAAATCAGGGAGTGATCATTGCTGCTGTTCCTGGAAGGTTTCTTGTCAACATCATCCCCAGTCTTAAATATATTCCGGCCTGGTTTCCTGGCGCTTCCTTTAAGCGGAAAGCTCGCGAGTGGTATAAAATGACCAGAGCGATGGTGGAAGTTCCTTATGCAGATGCAAAAAGGCGGATTGTGGGTATCATCTACTTCTCACTTCTGGCTTCGGGAGCCAGCAACACTTACAGTGCCTTTTCGTAGGAACATGGGAATCCCACTGTTTCTATTTTGCAGACAAACCTACAGAAAATCGAAGCTGGTGAACAGGACGACTCGTTGACGGAAGAAGTACTCCGGAATACCCTAGCTGTTTTGTATGCAGGTAAAAAGTTAGCTTCTTGGATACGATGCGGACCCCATTGACCGCCCTCGATATTCCGGTTTCCAGGCGGGTCTGACACGGTGAGAACACTTTCCAGGCCTTCAAGAATTTTTCTTTGTCTAACAGGGCAGTCCACAGACTATCTCAACGATGGCGACCTGCATTTTAGGTCTTCTGGAACACCCCGAGGTCCTGAAGAAGGCACAAGTGCAGATTGACGGCATTGTGAAACCTGGACATCTCCCCGATTTCAATGACGAGCCATCCCTTCCCTACATAACGGCCATCGTGAAAGAGGCGCTTCGCTGGAGGGAAGTCACTCCGTTCGGTGGGTCACTATCGTGTTTGGATACGACCTCATTGACGTATCTGTTTTCTGTTCAGGGGGCCCGCACGCTCTTTCCACGGATGACGAGTACAAAGGCTACCGTCTCCCTGCAGGCGCAATTGTCATCGCAAACGTATGGTGAGTGAGGGCCTGTCGGTATTTACTCGGACTGTGAGGTTCCTGGATCACTCAAACGTTATGGGTCTGCATTTTAGGGCAATCCTTCACGACGAAAACGTCTATGCTGACCCTTTCGAATTCAACCCCGACCGATTCATTAATCCTGAAACAGGGAAAATTGACTACTCAAAGGCTCGCGACCCAGAACTTGCTTGCTTTGGATTCGGCCGCAGAATTTGTCCAGGAAAGTTCATGGCCTTCGAGTCTTTGTGGCTGATGGTAGCATCCCTCATCGCCACATTCGATATCGAGAAAGCCAAAGAGAAGGTGACTCTTCCTTCGGGAGAGGAAATCGAAAGGACAGTCGAGTTGACTCATGAGTACGATTCTGCTCTTATCAAGTGAGTTCAATCTGGCCCTCTTTCGTTCGTGTTGTACACGCCTGACCTTCTTCCTTGCTGAAAGCATGCCTAAACCTTTTAGATGTGTTTTCAAGCCACGGTCAGAGGCGAAGGCAAAGTTAATTCGTGCTTCAGTATTGCATTGACAGAGCCAAGACTCATTGCCCTAGTAATGAAAAGAAGAAATCTAAATGCTATACATGTACGGTGCCCTGAGCCTTCGACTGATTTTCGCTTTGGTTCTAGCCCACCTCAGGGTTTCAACTGTCCAATCTCAAACTTGGCGAGTCTGAGAGATGCATCGAGATGGCGCAGCCTACACTTCATCAGCAAAAGGTAGAGCTGGAAATCCCTCTTTCAAGCTCCATTTCCACCTCCCATCCATGTTGCATGGATCCAAGAGAGAAGAGAATCAAGGTAGACGGCTGGCTCAAGGTGGTATTTACATTGGGTGGGGGTTGAAGATGTTCTGAGTCATTGAAATTTGAAGCCTGAGACTTGGGCTCAGAGAGGCGACATAGGCGGCCGCGGGAGGTTGGAGAGAGATGATACCGGAATCATTGGGTAATGCCATGCTTTGGCTCCGAAGTTGGCACGCTGAGCAGAATTAGAATGTTTAAACTCGGAGATGGAAGTCTAGACCGGGATGACGAACTTAGAGGGCACTGAGTTGATTGGATGGATCCTGCCAGGGATGTCACGGTCAATTTATACAGTGAAAGCGTGAGATGAAGTATATTGTTGAAGTACACGATCAGCCCCAAACCGAGGCAATTTGAAAGGGGCTCTCGGAAACTGACACTGGACTTGAACGTGGTTTGCCGTCCAGGACTAAGACTTCTGGTTTTCAGTTCTTGGAAGAACCTATAAAGAGTTCATTTAAGCGCTTGACTACCTTCACCCCCTTTGGTCTAAATGTATGGAAGGTGTTTGGAACGGGTTTCTGGGACAACTGGAGCAATGCTGGCAACACTCCAGAAGAGTAAGCGAAGAGAAGAGCTCAAGAGGCGACAAGGGAAAATGCAATGTGGCAGAGGGGAGTTCGAGCATGGCATGGTGTTGGAGAGGTACTATGCAAGGCCCATTGAGGGTTAACAGGATATCGAGAGAGCATACTTCGGTACATACCGTCTACCATTGATCTCCGCGATTGAGCAAACCTTGACTCCGCTAAGACGCCACCCCGCTCGGCATCTTTGATGACACACCAGTGCCCCGGACAACATACAGCCTGAGGTCACGAGAACGACTACTTCTCATCTGCTTTACAGCAGCGGCTCTCTGCGCAGTATCTCAACGAATGAAGCCGAACGAGCAAATACCGAACACGGTTCGGAATATCTGGGACGAACACGAGACGAGCCATAAAGACTCGGAGTCGACACATTCATCAAGAAAACTGATCCAGAAAGAAGAATGCTGTATATGTAAAGAAGGGGGCCCGCTTGGTGCGTAAAGTCAAACTTCAAAGGGATTTTTTTTGGCCAAAAGATGGACCTTTGGAAGGTCGAACCTAGTCTTTCCGCAGTCATAAACCGGTTGTGGTCACCGGCGAGGAGCATAATATCTTGCGCAGACGGAGATACAACTCGGAATCCGAGTTCCAATAGGCCGACAGATCAACTCGAAGCTTCAGCACCAGCGTTCATCTCTCTGGCGGCCCTAGTCCCAAAGAAACTTCAACTTTTTCGGATCGGAAGACCTCCCCGTTCTACGATTGCCGGCTCCCGGCCACAAATATTGTTCTCGCTTCGATTCATGGTCATGATAGGCAGGATGGTTGCTCCTCAGTTCGGAGCGTCAGACAGTTTACAGTTCAAGATTCCTCTTGCAACGCCTTCAGCTGACAGACAATATGATATCGGTCGGTCACTCGGACGAGGTATGATTCCCTTTCAGTGACTCTCCGATTTCGTTCCAGGGCTCGGTGCTGACTCACTGTGCATTGAGAGCAACCATTCCAATCGGTCGACAGTACTTCTCGTTCCCAGAAGAATTACCCTCTCAAGTTTCCGTTGAGAGCCATCGTTCAAACAAATTCGCTGTACTCGAATCTCCGCTTGGTCCTCGTTCGCAGAAGGCTTACCCTGGAACTCATCGTATCAAGCGACAGTACTCGATATTGCGCACGGTATTCGTGTGGCATACGTTGGGGCGATGTGCAGGTTCGGCGGGAGGCGAAACCAGACGACACTCATGGACCGTCGCTAAACCTTTCAGAACCAGCAATCTCAGACATGGATCATCAGTGACTCGATAACGTGGATAGAACGGCGCCATTCGGCTGAGGTTGTTTACAGCCTTCATCGCTCACACAAGTCGAGGGCGTTTGTCATATCAAGAATCAAGGGCATTTCTCCATCGCATTGGGGTCATCTCTGATTGCTCGGGTCGCTTCTTGTGTTCCTCTCAGTGACCTGTCTACCAGATGATGATGGCAAATTCAAAATTGGAAGGAAATCGCCTGCACGCTTCGCCTGAATGGGTTTCCGGCCATGACTACACGGCGTGTCTCAAACCTAGGTGCGCTACTTCAAAGTTCAGGCCACCGTTTTCGACCACACCTGCTGTCTGCTATGGAACTTTACCAGGGTTGACCCCTTTTGAACAGACATGGGGTTGCCACGTGTGTTCAAGAAAGGCCCGACTGCGTTTAGGTGAAGAGAGAGCCANCCCCCCCTTCTCGCCACCGAGGCTTTACAGTCTCCCTAGCGTTTTTCGCTTCTCTAAACGATCAACAGGCGTTCACTTGTCGTGCCGCTCCCATGTATCTGGTTACGGATATAACAGGTGATGATTAGGTGTTGCCTCTGCACTTGTCTAGAAGGGCCCACGTTCCGAGCTACGACGATGGCTATCTCGCGTATCAAGGTCAAATTGTATTGGGCGAACCTCCTGATCGTGGTGGAACGGGAATGCAGGTTTGACCCCTTTTTGACAGAAATGGGTGCCCACATGTGTTTAAAAGAGGCTTGACTGAGCTTGACTATGAAGAAATAAGCCCTCTCGTTCTCGCTAACAATTCCCAGTCTGCCCAATGGGAACATACATTGATTTCCTTGCGATTTTCGTGACCGGAGCGCTTCTCTACATGATCAACAGGCGTCGAAAGCCCTCTCTACCGCTTCCTCCTGGTCCGAAAGGGCTGCCGTTGGTTGGGAACCTGTTCCAAATGCCCTCTGAGCTCCAATGGATGAAGTACCATGAATGGTCGACTGAGCTCAGTAAGCAACTTCCCGCATGCCATTTTACTGCTTAGTGACCCTTCGACAGACACCGATGTTCTCCATTTACAGGTGGCAGGGACTCATATAATCGTATTGGACAACTATAATGCTGCCGCGGACCTTCTAGAAACGAGGTCCTCGTTGTATTCTGGCAGGTGGAAATGATTTCACGTCGGATGGTGTCAGTCCTTAACACTGACAATCTTTCACATTGTAGACCACGCATGGTTATGGTAATGGAACTCATGGGCTGGGACTTCAATTTTGGCTTTCGATATTACGGTGAGCAAATTTCTCATCCCGTTAGGCTCACCAAATTGAAGCTTCATTCGGATATCAATCAGGCGATTATTGGTGTGTAGAAATGCCGTCTCGAAGCAATCTATGATTTGATACTTTGATAGGCGCAAGCATCGACGACTGGCCCAAACGTCTCTGCAAACGACGGCTATCAAGCAATACAGACCTCACCTGACCCAGGCAACGCGGAACCTCTTGAAGCGTCTCTTGGATGATCGAGATGATGGAAACCTAATCCCTCATCTCAGGCAGTGAGTTTGGTTTTGAGCTGGCGCCGTCTCCTTCTCACAGCTTACGATCGTGTACAGGCTCACAGCAGAGACAATTCTATCCGTTGCGTATGGCATTGAAATACAACAGGAGAATGATCCATATATCAAGCTCTCCGAAGAGGCAAATCAGGGAGCGATCATTGCTGGAGTCCCTGGAGCGTTTCTTGTCGACACTATTCCCATTTTGAAATATGTTCCGGCCTGGTTTCCCGGCGCGTCCTTCAAGCGGAAGGCTCGCGAATGGTATAAAATGACCAGAGCAATGGTGGAAGTTCCTTATGCAGATGCAAAAAGGCGAATTGTGGGTATCATATGTTTCTCTTCTGGCGCCGCCTAACTTCCGGAGTCAGCAACACTTACAATAGCCTTTTCGCAGGAATCTGGGAATTCCACTGTTTCGATTCTACGGACAAATTTGCAGAAAATCGAAGCTGGTGAAAAGGACGATGCATTTACGGAAGATGTACTTCAGAATACCCTAGCTGCTATGTATTCAGGTAAATGGTCAGTCTCTCGGTTTACGATGCCGAACCCATTGACTTCCCTCGACACACCGGTTTCCAGGTGGATCTGACACGGTGAGAACACTTTTCAGGTCTTCAGCAACTTTCTTTGACTAACTGGGTAGTACACAGACCGTCTCAACGATGGGGACCTGCATTTTGGGTCTTCTGGAGCACCCCGAGGTCCTGAGAAAGGCACAAGTGCAGATTGACAGCGTTGTGAAGCCTGGACATCTCCCCGATCTCGATGACGAGCCATCCCTTCCCTACATAACAGCCATCGTGAAGGAGGCACTTCGCTGGAGGGAAGTCACTCCGTTCGGTGGGTCATTTTCATGTTTGGATACGATCTCATCGACTTATGCGGTTCTCGTTCAGGGGTCCCGCACGCTCTCTCTACGGATGACGTGTATAAAGGCTACCGTCTCCCGGCAGGCGCAATTGTCATTGTAAACGAATGGTGAGTGATGTCTGTCAGCATCTACTCGGGCTTTCTAAGATTCCTGGAACACTCAAACGTTATGGGTCTGCGCTTTAGGGCAATGCTTCACGACGAAAATGTCTATGCTGACCCTTTCGAATTCAAGCCCGACCGATTCATAGATCCCGAAACGGGAAGAATCGACTACTCACGGGCTCGCGACCCCGGGCATGCATGCTTCGGATTCGGCCGCAGAATTTGTCCAGGAAGGTTTATGGCCTTTGAGTCTCTGTGGCTGACAATAGCATCCCTCATCGCCACCTTCAACATCGAGAAAGCCAAGGAGAAGGTGACTCTTCCCTCAGGAGAGGAAGTGGAAAGGACAGTCGAGTTGACTCATGAATACGATTCTGCTTTCGTCGCGTGAGTTCAATTTGGTCCTGTCGTTCAAGTTGTATAATTCTGACCTTCTTCCTTTCTGACAGGACGCCTAAACCTTTTAGATGTGTGTTCAAGCCGCGATCAGAGGCAAAGGCAAAGTTGATACGTGCTTCAGTATTGCAGGGCCAAGACTTATTACGCTAGTAAATGAAAGGAGGAAATGTAAACGCTACATGTAAGGTAGTCCGAGCGTTCGATTTATAAATACACAGACAGTCTATGACGCTCGATTATATATCAACTGTTGGCTTCCATTCCTCGAGTAAGTCAAGAGCGTTATCAAGGTGAAGAATTGCGGGGGTTTCTCTATCCTGCTGCTCGAGTCGCTTGTTGTGCCTGTCCATATCTGGTTAGGTATACCAGGTGACGATGCGAGAGTTTTCTCTACCCGAAAATCTGGGCGTTGCCTCTGCACTTTTCCGGAATGGGCACATTTCAGGCTACGACAATAGTCCACTTGACAGGCTCTGTCGTAAAAATCGTGTAGAGGTGTATTGAAATACAGGATTGATCCGCTTTTTTGACAGATGTGGGGTGCCCATAAGTGTTTAAAAGAGGCTTGATTGCGTTCAAATGTGAAGAGATAGGCCCTTCCGGATTCGCTCTCACAAGATATTCCAGTCCGCTCAATGGCAACATATATCGATTTCTTTGCAGTTCTTGCTACTGGAGTGCTTCTCTACACGATCAACAGGTGTCGAAAGCCTTCTCTGCCACTTCCTCCTGGTCCAAAAGGGCTGCCATTGGTTGGAAACCTGTTCCAAATACCTTCTGAGCTCCAATGGATCAAGTATCATGAATGGTCGACTGAGCTCAGTAAGCTGCGTCGGCTCTTCGCATGCCTTTGTACTACTTAGTGACTCTTCAACACTGGCAGACACAAATATTATCCATTTACAGGCAGCAGGGACTCATATTATCGTATTGGACAAATGCGAGGCTGCCGTGGATCTTCTAGAAACGAGGTCCTCGTTGTACTCTGGCAGGTGGAGATGATTTCAGGCCAGACGATGTCAGTCCTTGACACTAACATTTTTGGACATTATAGACCACGCATGGTCATGTTGACGGAACTCATGGGCCAGGACTTCAATCTTGGCTTGATGGATTATGGTAATACTTCCTCGTTCTGTTAAACTCGCCAAATTGACATTTCATTCGGATATCGATCAGGCGGGGTCTGGTGCGTAAATATGCCGTCTCGAAGAAACCTATGACTTGATACTTTGATAGGCGCAAGCATCGACAATTGGCCCACCAATCTCTGCAAGCGACAGCTGTAAAGCAATACAGACCTCACCTAGCCCAGGCAACGCGAAATCTCTTAAAGCGTCTCTTGGATGATCGAGACGATGGGAATTTAATCCCTCATTTCAGGCAGTGAGTTTGGTCTCGAGCTGACACCATCTCCTTCTCACGACTGGCAACTACAGGCTTGCAGCAGAGTCAATTCTGTCCGTTGCGTATGGCATCCAAATACAACAAGAGAACGATCCTTATATTAAGCTCGCCGAAGACGCAAATCAGGGAGTGATCATTGCTGGAGTTCCTGGAGCGTTTCTTGTCGACACTATTCCCATTTTGAAGTATGTCCCGGCCTGGTTTCCTGGCGCGTCCTTCAAGCACAAGGCTCGCGAATGGTATAAAATGACCAGAGCGATGGTGGAAATTCCCTATGCAGATGCACGAAGGCGACTTGTGGGTATTATCTATTTCTCTCTCCTGGCCTCGGGAGTCAGCAACACTTACAATTGCCTTTTCATAGGAATATGGGAATCCCACTGTTTCGATTCTACAGACAAACCTGGAGAAAATCGAAGCCGGTGAACAAGGCGATGTGTTTACGGAAGATGTGCTTCGGAATACCCTAGCTGTTTTGTATGCAGGTAAACAGTCAGTTTCTCGGATACGACGCCGACCCATTGACCACCCTTGACATCCCGGTTTCAGGTGCGTCCGACACGGTGAGAACACTCTGGAAGTCTTCAACAGCTTTTCTTTGGCTAACCGGGTAGTACACAGACTGTCTCAACGCTGGCGAGCTGTGTCCTAGCTCTTCTGGAGCACCCTGAAGTCCTGAATAAGGCACAAGCACAGATTGACGGCGTTGTGAAACCTGGACATCTACCTGATCTCGATGATGAGCCATCCCTTCCCTACATAACAGCCATCGTGAAGGAGGCGCTTCGCTGGAGGGGCGCCACCCCGTTTGGTGGGTCGTTGTCATGGTTGGATACGACCTCATTGGCTTATCCCTTTTTGTTCAGGAGTCCCACACGCTCTCTCCACGGATGACGAATATAATGGCTACCGTCTCCCCGCAGGCGCAATCGTAATCGCAAATCAATGGTGAGTGAGAGCCTGTCAGCATTCACTCAGATTTTCCTGAGATTCAAACATTATGGGTCTGTATTTTAGGGCAATGCTTCACGACGAAAATGTCTATGCTGACCCTTTCGAATTCAAACCCGACCGATTCATAGATCCTGAAACGGGAAAACTCGACTACTCACGCGCTCGCGACCCCGGGCATGCATGCTTTGGATTCGGTCGCAGAATTTGTCCAGGAAGGTTCATCGCCTTTGAGTTTCTGTGGCTCTCGATAGCATCCATCATCGCCACGTTCGGTATCGAGAAAGCCAAGGAGAAGGTGACTCTTCCTTCGGGAGAGGAAGTAGAAAGGACAGTCGAGTTGACTCATGAGTACGAGGCTGGTCTCAGCGTGTGCGTCCGATTTGGCTCTTTGTTGATCAAGTTGTATAATTCTGATGTTCTTCCTTTCCGACAGCATGCCTAAGCCTTATAGATGCGTGTTCAAGCCACGGTCAGAGAAAAAGGCAGAGTTGATTCGGGCTTCTGTATTGCAGGACCAAGACTCATTACACTAGTAAATGAAACAAGAAAATTTCAACGCTACATGTATGATATCCCGAGCCTTCAATTCATTTTCGCTTTGGTCTGACCGACCTCGACAATTCAATTGTTCAATCTCAAACTTGGCGACTTTGAGAGAAATGCATCGAGGTGACCCAGCCTGCACTTTTCGGCGGTGACTTCACCTAGAAAAGGTGACCGAACGGTGGGCTTTGGAGCACACGGGAAATGCACTTCGAGTTTAGCTAACGAGCACCGTCACCTTGTACATGCATATTTCACATTCCGCTCGCACCAGCCGCGTAGATGCCAGAATACACGGAAATTTAAGTGAAGTTCGACCCGCGTCTACGTTATTTGCGGTTCTGTTTCAGGACTCGATGGAAGTGAAGCGATCGTTTTCGTAAAGCTAGCGCTCTGCGCTCTGACCTCTTCCGACTGCACTTGGGTGCATTCGAGTTCGCATCACCCAATAGTGCACCGGTGTCGGCACTGGACAAGGTACTTGATGCAGGAAGAGAAGTGGACGTGTGGACAGGATCGCCTTGTAAGCTGTGCGTCGAGGTGGCACTCGAAGTTCCAGCAGTCGCGACGCGAGTCGACGTCGATCGCGAGGACGAAAACGAGGGGGAACTTGAGCCACGGCTACAGAAGGTTATAAGGAGATTGGCCTGTGATATCGTTCAAAGACACGATTAGCCCAAAACCGAGCTTATTTGAAGGAGCTCTCAGGAAACTGACATTATTTTCTTGACATTGGACTTGAACATGGTTGTCGTCCGGGACGAAGAATGCTGTTTTGCAGTTCTTGGACGCGCCTAGAAAGAGTTCGTTTGCGATCTTAAACCGAGCATGGATCATGTCAAACGTACATGTCGCTCCGTGCCCATCGCATCCTCCGAAATAGCTATACCAGAAGGTTTGCGAGGTTAGCCTGCGAGAGCTAATGGCGAATCTAGAGAAAGAACTCACCTGAACGTCGCAGGTACGGAATACTCCAGCCTTCGTCGCCATCAGCTCGACGGGTTACTGAAATAAGTCAAGGAGAGAGCTCACGGAGGTATGAGTGAAATATCGGCACTCGACCCACATCCCGCACAAGTAGGGTTAGCCAAACTCATCTCAACGAGAGTACAGCCCTCTCCGTTCAGCAAACAGTCTCCTAGAAAGGGTTATGAGAAAGTAGGAGAGTCGACAATGGCAAAGTCGAACGCACCTGTTTGTAGATACCTAAGAGAACAGTCCCGGGGTTCGTGTTAGCGTGAACCACTTGGAACAATGTTGTGGAGAAGACATACGCTATCCCAGCCCAGAAAGGTCCGTCACTGACATAGTCCTCTCCCCGGGACAAGACCTTTCTGAATGAGTCGAGGCTATGGACGTCATTACTAGCGGTTAGGGTTTCCGGCCTCCTTTCGTTGAGAATTTGACTACATACCTCGCCAAATCCACATCTAGCGCGAGGCTCGAAATCATACGGCCCTCTAATCAAGAGTGAGGTAAACACACACCTGTTGTCAAAACGAATTACATGCTTTTCACCCTTTACACACGACCCGAGGAGAAAGAAGGCCCAGGTCGCCATTGTGAGCGCAAACTCAAAACGTCGGTGCATGGTAGTTGAAAGGAAAGACCAGAAGAATAAAGAACGTCACTGAGAATGAGGGAGAGATAGTAAAACGTCTTGTCCTGCCCCAGCAGTATAGATGCAAACGAGGAGAACTACGGGGGACTGGAAGGAAACTGGTGGCGGTAACCAACCCAAAGGAATGGGACAAAAACACCTCTGCACAGGCGTGATGATAGCGGTGGAGTATCAACGATGTCATTTTAGGGTGAATTTTTCATGACACAATGCACTCAAAAACCGGTGGGTNAAAAAAATTCGTTTGCAAACTTAATTCATTTAGGTGGTGCTCGAGCTATCGGGGCCAAAATACATCATGTTGCCAAGGGATCCACAAATTATTCATGCCTCGTCAAAATACGGCGATCTCGCCTGGAGGAAGGACTCTAGAGAAAGGCATCGCCTTGGTTGGCTGAAGCCAGTTCTTCTCGTCATACTTGGCGTAAGGAGGAGATTCAACCATGTGGAAGGTATAGGCGAATCTGGTATTGGGACTCGTGTTGCGTTCAGACTTATGAAGCACAGAACCATGGATGAGCACCAAATCCCCTGTAATTGGAATGCGACAGAGTTGAGCGGGTAGAACATTCAGAGGAAATTCTGGGTCGGGTCCTCTCACCTGGCTCGCAGGTTTCCATAATGTACTCTCCCTTCGGCCGCTCTTGGGCGGCTTTCTCTTCTTCTGGGGAAACCAAAGACTCGAATCCGGTACCCTTACCTGGACCGAGACGTACGAATCGTTTAGTTATTGGACTAGTCTTCTGAGAACCTGGCAAGAAGGACAGTGCGCCATTTGACGCTGTGCACTTCTCAAGTGCAATCCAGAATCCTAAGGCAGACGGTGGATTGGTGTACTGCACGCGGCAGAAAAATCAGTCGGGGTCCAGTGGGTAGAAGACGAACTTACAAGGAAAGTCCTTGAAAGTTCAGTTCAGTAACGCATCTTGTGAAACGCAATGAACGGACGTACGAATCATTATGCTCAGGAACTGTGATACTTGATGAGCACGAATGCCGGGTGTTGAATGCGACGTGATTTAGACGTACCTTCCCCGCCAATCTGTTGCTGTTTGGTGATTACCATAGATTGTAAAGCTTTGAAGCGGCTTTGTAAACATGACCTAGCGAAGTGAAAAAACTCGGTGGCTCACCTACGGGATCATGATGGAACTTGAGGTCCCGAACGATCGAGCGCAGTCGTTCGTTCTCGAGTGTCACCCGTCGAAATGCTGGGTCCAACTCATGCAGACCTGACGAGGGGCGTCATAAACAAGGGAGATTCTTTTGTCCGTAAAAGTGACATTGCACACACCATGACCGATCTTGTTGACGGCTTTCTGTTTGTCTCGATTCAGCCTCCCGTCCTTATCTACGGCGTCCGGTTCGAGGAAGTAACGGCTGAAATGGATGAACCGAGTGTTCAACAGCTTTCCCTGACAAGACGTGGGGAGATGTCATACATCTTATCACCGGAGTCCAAGAAGTAGTCATCTCCAACATGGTCATCGTCTCCTGTTGTGAACTTGGTCTGGGTGAGGTGTGAGTCTCATGCCCATCTACTCTAAGGAGACAGACATACCATAGGGTGGGTTGCTGGGTCGAATTGATCCAGAAGCGACTTGGAGCGCTGCAGAAGCTCATTCGCTTCGTTCTCTGAGAGAAATGAGGGAATTACGAGATAGCTAGCGTCCCCAATGCAATGTTCAGGTCTGCAGATATCGTAGCTAACTTGGAGCACTTACCCATCTCGATTAAACTGTCAGTCGGAAAATGACACATGAAAGTCAGCCGGAGTTCCAGCACAAAGGGTCCTGGGTTGGTTCATGCCTTGTCGATTTGATCCTGCGTCAGATATTCAGGCATTTCGCTTGGTGGTGGTGGTAGGTAGCGGGCGCCACTATGATGAAGGCTGCCCAATCAAGGCACGGGCCGGCATCTGCCGCCGTGCTGTCCGGCGGTATCGGGCGATATTTCCTTTTTGGGTTGAGGGGCGCTCTCCGCACAGGTTTGTGATTTCGTGAAGAGCCGAGTACTGACGTTTCAGCAAGAGGAATACGGCCGACCCTGGACAGCGCCGACCCGGCCCCTTAAATACCTTGCCAGGAGAAATGCAGCGTGTTTGGTTTTACCCGCCTTCCATCCCAGCGGAGGGGTTGCGCGAATTCACCTTTCCTACGCCCACCACCGTCAGGCGTTCGAATCTTGGGCTGTGACGTCCTGAACGAAACGGTTCTTGATGCCCCATAAACTGAGTTAGTGTGCTCTCTGACCAATATTTTCTGTCGTCTTACTCTGACCGGCTACACACAGGACTATGTCCCGACCTTCTGGTTTCGATTCTCTGCCCAGAGAGCTCCTGATCAAGATCTTTCAAGAGTTCGACAATGGAGCAATCCTTAACTGCACGACAATATCAACCTATTTCAATTCAGTTGGCGTTGATGTCATCCTGCATCGACACAACATCATCGACCCGAGCGCTTTTTGTGAAGTGAAGGTACTTGTCAATGCAAAGTTCGCTAGACCAGTGGATCCTCTCGCTGCTCTGCTGGCAAGTGCCCGACCTCCTAATCGCATCAAACACCTCCATTGTACGATACGCCTCACTACCGCAACGAGCCACTTTGGAGTGGGATCCTTGGAGTATCCCCCCATGTCAAGGGACCGCCTCGAGATTACTGGGGTGTTTGCTTTGCGACGCCTCAATCTCTTTCTGTCGAAGCTGAAGGCTGTGGATAAAGTAACACTCAACCTCTCCGGCCTGAAGTACGGGCTGATGTCCACGCCCGACGTCAGTCCCCTCCTTGCGGAGCTTGTTCACAATATTATCCAGAAGGGGTGTCGCCTGTTACAGGTCAAGTCCAAACGTTCACCCTTTGGTGATCAACCTTGGACCTTCCCAATCCCGGACCAGGCTATCAAATCCCCATCGACGCGCAGATTCACGATCTCATCCATCCTTTCCGGTATATTCTCTCTGTGTGGATTGTTCAAGTTCAGCAAAAAAGAGCCGCGCAAGCATGGGCATCGCAGGATTCATTCTGAAGCCTCCATCTCCCCACCCGCTCCGCAAGCAATTCTTCCGCGCGTGAGCAAGCTCGACATTGATAGCTCTTTCTTCCACCCCACAGGTAGCTCATGGATGTCCGACCTCCTCGCCTATTCCCCCCTCACAGAATTGGTTGTGTCTCTCCATTCCTCGTCTACCCCTGATTTTGTGCAACGCGGGTTCCCGACTCTCCTCCAAACTGTCCCCCGACTCCAGTCGCTGACACTCCTGAGCGTCGGCGAGAAGGTCATACAAAACATCATGCCTCGCCTCCGTCCATTCGTTGCCCTCAAGCATCTCTCAGTATGCCTTGACAGTCATCTTTCTTCTCAACCAATCTCGGTGCCAGACACCTCAACTCCATTCGCTCCAAGCAACCTCCAAAGCCTGTCCCTCTCCCCCCCAGCTCATTGACTATATGATCCTCGGCACCGTGACGGCGCTCAACCTCAAAGAATTCGAAATCGTGTACGGCCAACATGCCCAGGTCATGATTTCGTCCATATGCCAGCACGTAAAGTCCGTACGTGACTTTTACGAGAAGATTTCAGCGCCCGTGGCTATTACCCTCACCCTCTCGTGTGTTCGCGGCGTTTCATTCCCTTCATCGTCCTCGTCGGATGACTCAGACTCGTCGCCGCAAGAAGAAGCCGATGGTTCACCTGGTGTCATCAACATGCTCGAGGCCCAATACCGGACCGATTTGGCCACAGTGAACACCCTCCAAATCGAACTCTTACCAAATGGCTTAGAGGGCGAGAAGAATATGGAGAATGTATTGAAGCTGCTGTCGTTCTTCCCGAAAATCAAGAAGCTCCATTTACGTGGGGCAAAGGATTTCCGGCACGCGACCGGACCTCTTGTCGTCCCTCGGGACGTTCGGCAGGTTGTTGTGCAACCTGTGTATTCGACGTGCAGCACGCTGGCTGCGCTGTACATTGCTGATGAGCCGTACCAGAGGCCTTTGATAAATATATGACGGCAGCGCTCTTGTATTTTTTGGGGTTTCGGGTATATTTGGTATGCACGGACTATGTTGTGTTCATTTTCGCTGTTTACTCAATGGACTTCGTTTATGCAGACGGACGCTGTAGATTCTACATTATGGACGCTGCGGGATAGTGATAGGGCCCTTGAGCAAATTACCAGAAGCTGTTATTCAACTCTGCGAGGGAACGTACCGGAATTTCAAACTGGGACTCGGAGAGGTGATAGTCAATAGGTTGTCGAACGCCGAGGACGAAGTCAGACTCTCATGCGCGCTTATGCTCCTCGAGTGGCACGGCCGGTGACAGCCATAGATGTAACCGTGTGCCCGGGAACAGAGCAGACAGTTGGAGCTTATGCCTGTTCTCGAAGATTCGAATCCCATGAGGACACCACATGACATCAGTTTCGACTGGATTCATATACCTAAGCGGCTCCCTCGCCGAGTCATTCTCAAGCCTTCGTTACCTTTGTCTCTGCCCAGAGCTGCCTAGTCACATACATCCACGAAAGGGGCCTTCGTCGCGACACGTGCCCGTAAGCGATGAGTCGGCCTCGAAAGAAACGAAAGCGCGAAGACAATGGCGACAAGGGTGAGGATCTCAAATATCTCATGCTCCCAGTAGAATCCCCTCATCGGTCACAAACAATTCATCCTGCAGATCCTGATTCACCTTCATTTAACATGTTCTTCGGCGCGTCGGGTTTCAACATCGAGGAACTTAATTCCTTCCAATCCGGACGCGATATGAACCACACGATCAATAACAAATTCGTCTACAACCACCACTATCATCACCATCACCCTCCTCCGACTGTAAGTGTTCAGACATCCATTGATTCGTCCGTTACCGTGAAAGTAATTTCGTGTCAATGGACAGAGTAATATACGAGCTGTGATCACAACCGCAGTAATCACTTCTGCCGTTACTGCCAGTTTATTTTGAGACCCGGGCCATAACCTGCTAGCTACAAAGCTTGTTCGGCCGTGAGAGATCGACGTTGCTGTTGCATCCACACTCCAATTGTTGCTGTGTCCCGACTCCCTGCTCTCCGATCTTTTCTGGCTGTGTGGTTTTCCTTGACCTCTCTGTCCTTTGTGATGGGGGTCAAGAATCGCCGCCCGAGGGCTTAATGGCGTTGCGCCAGGGAAACTCCTGCTGGAGCTTACCTAGTCCCCACGAGAGTCGGGCGCATATTGCAGCACCGGCAGCACCGTTTGGTCCTTATTCACGGCTCGAAGCCTTTGCAGCGAACCTCATGACGCTTCTAGTCGCCCACCCCGCCCCGTTTCGCGGCCGATGCTCCAACTCACCCATTCCTTCCTACACCGACCACTCATTTACGTCCACTCTCTCCTTGTTTAACGTTATTCCTATTTTTTCAGGGGACTCTGGCGGATTGATTTGCGAGTTATGGTGCCCAGTCATGGGATTCAAATATAGACCCTTCAAATCTCTTTATATTCAATATTGCCTCTGCGAGGTTGTCTGTTAAGGGAAGCAGGCCCCACTGGTTTTTTTTTTTTTCATCATGTCCCTAGACTGGGACTATTCGCCGTTACTACATTTTATTTACAACTCCCTTTCACCTCCCCTTGCCCGCACCGGTGCCAGTGGAAACGCACAGAGGTGATGTTGAGCATCGCCACCTCTTATAAGTTATCTGCCTATTCTCTCGAGCGGGCTCCCTTTTCTTACATTTTTTCTTTCTCGATTGTCAGTTTTCTCGATGAACGTATCGACTCTCTACCGTTCTTCTCGTGTTCGTTCCAGGTAGTTCATTGAACTCCGGTTGTATGTATTATTCGTAGCAGTATTAGTTTGTCGACCTTCATTTTCCTCTCAGCGGCGTGGCTAAACTTTTGAGATGCGTGTCCAAACGAGGGTCGAAGGAAAAGATGGAGTTGATTGATTTGGACCTCAATTCGATAAACTATAGCTAGGATCTAAAAGCAAAATATGCAAGTACAATACAATCGCACTGGCTAGTTGAATTTGAAGTGCCTGTCCCGGGTGCTCCGCAGCCCATCGTTCGCTCGCTTTCTCTCAGTGAAGTCTCCGCCAGGAAGTATAAACTGCGCGCCACTTCGATGCATCTCTTAGACTCGTCAAATTCAAGAATGGACGGTTGAATTCCGGGGGCGTCTAGTAGACTTGAGCCAAAGGGAAAATCAATTGGACGCTCGGGATATCGTACAGATGGCATTTAACTTTCTTCCTTTCATTTACTAGTGTAATGAGTCTTGGTCCTGCAATGCTGAAGCACGAACCAACTCTGCCTTTGCCTCTGAGCGTGGCTTGAACACACATCTAAAAGGTTTAGCCATTCTGTCAAAAAAGAAGGTCAGAATTATACAACTTAAACGACAGAGGGCCAAATCGAACTCACACAACGAGAGCAGCCTCGTACTCATGAGTCAACTCGACTGTCCTTTCCACTTCCTCTCCTGAAGGAAGAGTCACCTTCTCCTTGGCTTTCTCGATATCGAATGTAGCGATGAGGGATGCTATCGTCAGCCACATAGACTCAAAGGCTATGAACCTTCCTGGACAAATTCTGCGGCCGAATCCAAAGCATGCATGAGCAGGGTCACGAGCGCGTGAGTAGTCGATTTTTCCCGTCTCAGGATTTATGAATCGGTCAGGGTTGAATTCGAAAGGGTCAGCGTAGACATTTTCGTCGTGAAGCATTGCCCTAGAACGCAGACCCATGACGTTTTAATGATCCAGGAATCTCAGAAAGTCCGAGTAAATGCTGGCAGGCCCTCACTCACCATTGGTTTGCTATAATAATTGCGCCTGCGGGGAGACGGTAGCCATTATATTCGTCCTCCGTGGAGAGAGCGTGCGGGACTCCTGAGCAAAGACGGATTAGTCAATGAGGTCGTATCAAAGCATGATAACGACCCACCAAACGGGGCGACGTCCCTCCAGCGAAGCGCCTCCTTCACGATCGCTGTTATATAGGGAAGGGATGGCTCGTCATCGAGATCAGGGAGATGCCCAGGTTTCACGACGCTGTCAATCTGCATTTGTGCCTTCTTCAGGATCTCGGGGTGCTCCAGAAGAGCCAAGACGCAGCTCGTCATCGTTGAGACACTCTGTGTACTACCCTGTTAGCCAAAGAAAAGCTTATGAAGGCCTGAAAAGGCTTCTCACCGTGTCAGACCCGCCTGGAAACCGGTGTATCAAGAGTGGTCAATGGGTTCCTCATCGTATCCGAGAAACTGGCTGTTTACCTGCATATAAAACAGCTAGGGTATTCCGAAGTACGTCTTCCGTCAGCGCATCATCCTGTTCACCAGCTTCGATTTTCTGCAGGTTTGTCCGTAAAATCGAAACGGTGGAATCCCCAGATTGCTGCGAAAATGCGATGTAAGTGCTGCTGACTCCCGAAGCCAGAGGAGAGAAATAAATGATACCGACAATTCGCCCTTTTGCATCTGCGTAAGGAACTTCCACCATCGCTCTGGTCATTTTATACCACTCGCGAGCCTTCCGCTTGAAGGAAGCGCCAGGGAACCAGGCCGGAACGTATTTCAGAATGGGGATAAACTCGACGAAAAACCTTCCAGGAACAGCAGCAATAATCGATCCCCGATTTCCGTCTTCGGAGAGTTTGATATAAGGATCGTTCTCCTCTTGTATTTGCATGCCATACGCGACAGACAGAATTGTCTCCGCCGTAAGCCTGTATATAGCTGTAAGTGGCAAGGAGACGGTGTTAGCTCAAAACCAGACTCACTGCCTGAGATGAGGGATTAAGTTTCCATCTTCTCGATCATCCAAGAGACGCTTCAAGAGTTTCCGCGTGGCCTGGGCTAGGTGAGGTCTGTATTGCCTTATTGCCGTCGCTTGCATAGATGTTTGGGCGAGTCGTCGATGCTTACGCCTATCAGAGTATCAAGTCATAGTTTTCTTCAAGACGGCGTATCTACGCACCAAAAATCCCCTGACGGATATCCGAATGAAATCTCAATTTGGCGAGTTTGACAGAATGAGAAATTTATTCACCGTAATACCGAAAGCCGAAATTGAAGTCCCCGCCTATAAGTTCCATTATCATGACCAAGCGTGGTCTACGATGTGAAAGATTGTTAGTATTGAGGACTGACGCCCGGCGTGAAATCATCTCCACCTGTCGGAATATAGCGAGGACCTCGATTCTAGAAGGTCCGCGGCAACGTTGTAATTGTCCAATACGATGATATGAGTCCCTGCTACCTGTAGATGGAGAATATCGGTGTCTGTCGAAGAGTCACTAAGCAGTAAAATGGCATGCGAGGAGGCGAAAAGCTTACTGAGCTCAGTCGACCATTCATGGTACTTCATCCATTGGAGCTCGGCAGGTATTTGGAACAGGTTTCCAACCAACGGCAGCCCTTTCGGACCAGGAGGAAGCGGCAGAGAAGCCTTTCGACGCCTGTTAATCGTGTAGAGAAGCGCTCCAGTAGCGAGAATCGCAAGGAAATCGATGTATGTTCCCATTGAGCAGACTGGAGATTCTTGGCGAGAACGGGAGGACTTATCTCTTCACAGTTAAGCATAGTCAAGCAAGCCTCTTTTAAACACATATGGGCACCCCATTTCTGTCAAACACTGGCAGGGGGTCAAACCTGCATTCCCGTTCCACCACAATCCGGAAGCTTGGCCAATACACTTTGACCTTTACGAGCCGGAGATTCAAGATAAGCGAGATAACCATCGTCGTAGCTGGGAACGTGGGCCATTCGGAAGACGTGCAGAGGCAACTCGTGAAATCTGAATTCGGTAAAGAAAATCAACCTTTCATCTGGTATGCCTAA
This sequence comes from Candolleomyces eurysporus, assembly GCA_027579435.1. Lineage (NCBI taxonomy): Eukaryota > Fungi > Basidiomycota > Agaricomycetes > Agaricales > Psathyrellaceae > Candolleomyces > Candolleomyces eurysporus. The sequence continues at coordinate 43,682 of JANBPK010000846.1, read as the reverse complement.
CCAGATATGGGATGGTAGTGGCGACAAGCGGCGATCAACCAATGTCCTGATTGGACTCTGGGGAAACCCACAGTTCTCCGCCTTGATGTGATAAAAAGCTCTGACTGGAGCAATGAAAGCCACCAATTGAAATGTGACGCTGCTGTGTCATCGGGCGTCAGACTGCTTGCATATTCATAAGTCCAATCGATTGAATCGGACGTCTGAAAAAGACAACACTATATCAAGAAGCACGTGTAATGAATCGCATAGGAAAAGGAACTCGAGATGCACATCATGAAGGCCATAGCAATTTCTTCACCCCGGATTATCTCGTTCACGGCTCGTGATCATGGCCTAAGTTTCGTCAATGAACTTCCCGACAAGATCAGCACTGGCTGCGCCATCTTGACTTTGAACAGAAGCTGATCAGTTGGTTGGTGAAGTGGGATTGAACCGGTAAAATTCATCGGAAATTTCAGGGTACTGTACATGGAGTTTATTTTGCTTCCGTTTACTAGTGTAATAAGTCTTCGCCCTGCAGCACTGAAGCACGAATCAACTCCGCCTTCTCCTCTGATCGCGGCCTGAACACACATCGAAAAGGTTTAGCCATCCTGAAAGAATGAAGGTCAAATTTCTTCTATTACTTGAAACAGAAANGGGGGGAAAAGATGAACCCACACAACGAGACCGGATTTATATTCATGAGTCAGCTCTACTGTCCTTTCCACTTCCTCACCCGAAGAAAGAGTGACCTTCTCCTTGGGTTTCTCGATATTGAATGTGGCGATGAGGGACGCTATCCCTAGCCACAAAGATTCAAAGGCCATGAACCTTCCTGGACAAATCCTGCGGCCGAATCCAAAGCATGCATGTTCAGGGTCACGAGCGCGTGAGTAGTCGATTTTTCCTGTTTCAGGATCTATAAATCGGTCGGGGTTGAACTCGAAAGGGTTTGCGTAGATGCTTTCGTCATGGAGCATGGCCCTGAGATGTGTATCCACAGTTTGGAGTGTTCCAGAGGCAAGAAAGCCAGAGAAAAACGCCAACTCACCATCCATTTGCGAGAATGATTGCACCTGCGGGGAGACGATAGCCTTTATATTCGTCATCCGCAGAGAGGGCGTGCGGGACACCTGAGGGACGTGTCTAAATACTCACGAGAGAATATAGAAGCAGNAAAAAAAGTATGACGCACCAAGCGGAAGGACGTCCCTCCAGCGAAGCGCCTCCTTTGCTATAGCTGTCACATAGGGAAGGGAGGGCTCATCGTCGAGATCAGGTAAATGCCCGGGCTTTACAACAGCATCGATTTGCTCTTGCGCCCTCTTGAGAATTTCGGGGTGCTCGAGAAGGCCAAGTATGCAAGTCACCATCGCCGAGACAGTCTATATATAGTCCCGCTAGCCGAGAACACGACAAAGGTCCTTCAGCCATGTACTCACTGTGTCGGATCCCGCTAAAGACCGATATGACAGTCAATGCAACGTCATGGTAATAGACGAGGTTGACTTTTACCTGCATATAAGGCGCCTACAGTATTCCGAAGGACGTCTTCCGTAAATGCATCGTCCTTTACACCTGCTTCGATTTTCTGAAGGTTCGTCAGCAGAACTGAAACTGCAGAATTTCCAGATTCCTGCAAAATGGTGATCATAAGTTGCTGGCTCTCAAAAGCTGAAGGAAAAGACAGATGATACATACAATGCGCTTTTTGGCATCTGCATAAGGAACCTCGACCATCATCCGGGTGAGTTTGTACCATTCGCGCGCTTTGCGCTTGAATGATGCACCAGGAAACCAGGCCGGAACATATTTCAAAATGGGAATAGCTTCGACAAGAAACCTTCCAGGAACCGTAGCAATTATGGCTCCCTGATTTGCGGCTTCGGCGAGCTCAACATAAGGGTCATTCTCCTCTTGCACTTGGATGCCATAAGCGACAGACAGAATTGTCTCTGCTGTAAGCCTGTATACGATTGTGAGTGGTGAGAAAGAGATGATATCGGTTCAAAGCCAAACCCACTGCCTGAGATGAGGGATTAACTTCCCATCATCTCGATCATCCAAGAGATGCTTTAAAAGTTTCCGCGTTGCCAGGGCCAGGTGAGGTCTGTATTGCTTTATAGCTGTCGCTTGCAGAGATTGGTGGGCCAGTCGTCGATGCTTGCGCCTACCAAAGCATCAAGTCGTAGGTTTTTGTCAAGACGACATACATTTACGCACCAAAAATCACCTGATCCAAATCAAGTGTAAACATACGGGCATATTAGACAAGAGAGTCATTTACCGTAATCCACGAAGCCAAAATTGAAGCCCCAGCCCATAAGTTCTATCATCATGACCAGGCGTGGTCTACAAGGTCAATAATTGTTGGCGTTACGGGAGGAGCATAATAAATGAACTGGTCACTACCTGCCAGAATATATCGAGGACCTAGATTCAAGAAGGTCCATAGCGACCTCATAGTTGTCCAATACGATAATATGAGTCCCCGCCATCTGCAAATGAAGAATACCGGTCTCTGTTAAAGAGGGACTGAGCAAATGGGGTACGAAGAGTCAACGCAGTGAGTGTACTGACTCAGCTCGGTAGACCATTCATGGTACTTGATCCATTCGAATTCTGAAGGTACTTGGAAGAGGTTTCCAACCAACGGCAATCCTTTCGGACCAGGAGGAAGCGGCAGAGAAGGCTTTCGACGCCTGTTGATCGCGTAGAGAAGCGCACCAATGGCGAGAATCGCAAATGAATTGATATATGTTCCCATAGAACAGACTGTAGAGCCTCGGTGATGAGAAGGGGGGTTATTTCTTCATACCCAAACAGAGTCAGGCCCTCTTAAACACACGCGGGAACGCCACATTGGTCCAAANGGGGGGGTTGAAACCTGGTCAAGTTCCGTCACAATCAGCAGGGGTGACCAAAAGCTGTCGTTGGCACTTTGAATTCACGCACCATGATTCAGGATACGCTATGTAGCAATGGCCGGGAACCCATTTCAGAGAAGTGCGGAGGCGACTACTGAGATTTCCATTCAAACTTGCCACCGTCATCTGGCCAACAGTGTACCAGAAATGGAACGACAGCGGCACATGAAGCGACCCAAGCGACCAGAAATGACCCAAATGCGATGGAGAAATCTCCATAATTCTTCACCTTAATGCGACAAGTGCGCTCGGCTCGTATGAGCGATGGAAATCTATAAAAAGCCTGAGGCAAATAACGCCGTTCCGTCCACGTTATCGAGTCACAGTCGATTCATGTATGCCATTGCTGGTTCTCAGCGGTCAAAGAAATTCCATGATTGCCCCCAGGGACGAGCTGGAGGCAGCTTTGAGGTGGTTACTTGAAGAGAGTTGAAAAGAGAGTTGCATCCAAGGCACCAAGGCAAACGTGAGAATAGATTTGAGCCATTCCGATTCGCCGAATCAATGCCATATTCGCATATTGAGGTCCTAGATGGAGCGATACATGAGTGGAGCGCGTAGGAAAGGGAAAGACCCTTATACACCTAGATTGTATGGGAAAAGGAGATGTATATCGTAAATGTCATAGCCAACCATTCACTTCCTCGCTGGATGTGAGTTGGAAGATCTGGTGAATTCCGAGATATGTCAATGATACCGGTGTCATGAGGCGGTACCGATAAGGACTTGGCTTAGATGCGAGTCGTTGGGTTTCACCTCCCGCCAAAACTGCACACCGCCAGCCACAACGTATGCTGCACTAGAATCACACTCAATATTTATATTAGTATTAGGCACTGCCCTTTACTACGGAAACTTGGGGGCGTAAGTCTTCTGGGAACGGAGACCATCCGGGGGAGGGGACTCGAATACTGGATCCATTTGAGCGATGGCTCTCAATGGACGCCGAGTCTTGGGGGAGTAATTATTCTGGGAACGCCTAGCGGAGAAGATCCAAGCCCCGCCGACTGATTGGAACGGTGGCTATCAATGGATATTGAGTCCTGGAACAAAAAACGGAGGGTCAAGAGAGGGACGACGGACCGGCATATTGTCAACTGGAGGCGCCTGACTGGCCACAAACGAATTGCGACTCAGGTTACGGTAACTTGTCTGATGTTCGAGCAGCCAACATTATGGCTGTCGTGACTGTAACCCTCTATGTGGCCGGGAGCCGGCAATTGTGGAACGGGAGGTCTTCCGAACAAGTGTTCCTTTGAGCTATGTAGTAGGGGGAGAGATTGAGAACGTTAGTGCCGAGCCTTCGCGTCGATGTGTTGACCATCGCCCACCTCTTGGATGCCTATATTCTCTCGATCGCGAGCGGGATCCATTTTTTTTTACATATGCATTATTTTTCTTTCTGGCTTGTCAGTTTTCTGGACTCTTTACGGTTCGTCTCGTATTCGTCCCAGATATTCCCAGTCATACAGTCATCAGTTATAGATATTACTCGCAGCAGTATTTGCTTGATCGGCTTCATTTCGTTGAGGTAACGCGCAGAGAGGCGCTGCAGCGAAGACACTGCTATGAAGCGGAGGATAGAAGGTCCTTCTGGCCTCAGAGGGGCATGTGGCAGTGACTTCTTGGGAGGCACCAAAGATGCCGAGCTCAGAGATCGGCGTCCTTCCGTCTCAGCGCTCAGTGCGGGAATCAGTGGCAGACACAAGGCATGTAGCATGTACCAAAGTATACTAACCTAGGCTATTAGCTCGGAAATAATGCAGCGTTTAGTATGTCAAATTTCTCTTATTAATTAAGGGTATATCAATATTGATAATTACTTTATCGACGCTCGAAGTGACATAGTATGCACTCGACGTTATGCCGTACTTGCACTCCCCTCTGCCACAAGCCTTACATTTTCCCTTGCCGCCTGTTTAGCTCTTCGCTTCGCCTGCTCTTCTGGAGTATCGTCTGAATTACGCCAATCTCCCCAGAATCCTGTCCCAAAAACCTTCCTTACATTCAGACCGAGGAGGGTGACGGTGGTCAAGAATTCGGGCACGACGTGGAAAATATAAAATGCGGCTTGAGCCCCAGGGCTGCTCTGTGACCCTGGCCCCTGGGACTCAAGGGCAGGTGTTTTGTGAAACATGATGGATAGCCGGTAAATTGGCACCACCGCCTAAAGCAAATTGGTCTGAGATCTCCGGACATGTTACTCTTACCGAGGGGGTACTCACAATCAACAGTACCAGCACAGCCAGCAGTTGACAAGTCCTCACAGAGGCTCGAGCTTGTTTTTGACGTGACCACTGTGCAGCGGCGATAATCACCAGGCTCAAGAACAGTGCGACAGCGCTGCTCGCGTATCTGAGAGGAAAACCCAATCAGCTGTAGGTTGCTTTGACTGCGTTACAAGTAGCTCACCTCAGCTTCATCACACTGTCCGCTTTTTCCTCACTGTTGAAATTATCCTTGTTGAAACGAAAGCCAACAATGATTGCAGGTATACTCGCACTGAGGAATGCGAGCGACAAGAAGTCGGAAAACCGACGGACCCGAGCACGCTCTTCCGCTCGGTCTTGCTCCCCATCTTCGGGCACTTGGAAATATGATTTCTGATTGCGAGAGGTTGGGGCCTCGTCGTACCTCTCCTCTCCGTATGTCGGGTTGACCAGCAGACAGCGAAGGAGTTGAACTAGGTCACTGGCTATACCGATGTACCCAACACCCCAGCTGCCCTGCGAGTATTTTAAGAGGCGATTGGAAAATCGCCAGCTGTCCCTTCGTGACTGAACGGCGCGGAAGGAGAACAAGACTATCCTGGCAAGGTCTCAGGAAGTCAATTCCAGGACTAATGCCGCAAATCACTTACCGTTCCAAGGAGAAGGTTATAGTCCCAAAAATACGCCACGTTCGAGAACGTTTGCCCCACATTCTATACACAGTGAGGGGAAGGAGCAGCGCATAGAGGATCGCAAAGGTAATCGATGGTCCAAAATCTGCTGGGAAGGGAATTCCACCTACGGGCGCAGGGAAAGCCATGTTCAGAGGCAGGCGTCGTGCTCCGTAGTAATGCGAGCACTAATCGAGCGCTGTGGAAGAGAAATTAGGGATACGAATATACAAAAGTTGTCAAACTCTGACCAGGCCTCACTTTATAGCCGAAAGACCAACACTGTTGTCTGCTCCACGGAGATTTCCTGTAACATGGGCCCGGGGGCTTCCCCGCAGCATGCAATGATGTACTTTGCTACATATCAAAATGTTCAGTAAAGCTGTGCCATAGCTACGACGACCAAATGTTGCAAGCGGCAACACCGTCCGGCTCAAGCACAGCCGACCAACGTGGAGGGCAACAGCACTAGCACTCTTCATCTCCTTGGCGCGCCGACCTGCCAGCAATAGATAGCCTTGCTCTGAATTGGGCTGGCTGGACGTCGGTCCAAAAGATCTACCGATATCTTCTAGAAAGTTAGGCGGCTTCCTAGTATCCCGAGAGTGTTGATCGAGGCAGAGAATTGAAGGAAAAGGAGCAAAAACGAAAAGTATGTCCGTAGCTGGAATCGAACCAGCGGCTCTTCGGAACAGCTGAAGCGCCACAACGAAGTGATTTAACCCCTAATCGATACGGACCTTATAATTTCGCCGCATCTTGCCATTATACTATGGTGTCTGTCCTCCCGTGGTTGCTTTGACCCTCGGGTGGTCAGCCAATCAGATCTTCTTTATATCACCGTCCTGGTCGATTGCCTCATAGGGAAGAAATCAGAACAAGAGAGAAAGCAGTGTTTTGGTCACGAGTATCCAGTGAATAATTTATAAATAAAAGAATACAAAAATGAGGCGCGAGAATGCTCAAGCTTCACTGTGCAGTCGCACGAGAAATTGCGAAGGGCTAGTTATACAACAGCATTCAGATCGTAACAGTCGTAACCAGGACACATGACCATATAACCCTCATGGCCCTCCCTTTCAAATGCAAAGAAGAGGGTTCAGGGCCATCGCTACGCTCCCCAAGTTTGTCAGCCTTGGGTCAAGTGCCAGGAACAATACACTTACGTTGGTCGAAGTAGATGAGATGAGCAGGATTGATGAAAGTGGAAGCTGTAACGTTAAATAGGGTCAATGAACGTCAAGGGATTTTAACACATGAAAACTTCGACTTACGAATAGAGTCGCTACAGGATGGGTCGTCACCACCTGAGCACTTCCTGAAGTTGGCAGGCTTAGAAGGATCTTTGAACTGCCAGTACTCAGTCGCGCTATCAACAGGAAAGGGAAAGAAGGGTTAGAATCTGGGTGCAGATAATGGTAAATCAAGAAAGTAAATATACGTACAAGTGCCGATAGCCAAGAGCCTTGAAGAGGACAGTCGGGACTCCGTCTGTCAATGCGTTCAGGTGATCAATTTATGTACCCGTGGTACTGCATCGTGTCTACTGACCATATGTGTGTACAACTATAATTGAGCGACGGTAAGGACGATATTAACACATGGATCGACTCAGAGAACATACCTCTGTAAATGTTACTAGCACCAACGCGGCTCTCGACCAAGCTCGCAAAAGCGGCATTTCCGACTCGGGGTTGGCCTGGGACCAGAAATTCTCGTTGAACAAATTATCGGCAAATGTAAGAATCAGACGATCTTACCGTAGGTGTAAAGCTTGACGTTTGCGCTGGGGAACGCAGACTTGAGCGATAGCGCACCCAACGATGCAACCGCACCTCCGAGCGAGTGGCCTGATGGGGACAGCGGACACGGATCAGTTGCATGATCTCATTGTAGTCCATTGATGCGTTTATAGATCATCATCGACTTACCGGTAACAACAACTGTATAGCTCGGTCGAGACGACAGCTGGCCTCGTACAGCCGTGATAACGTCGTTTGCGACAGCGTTGTAGGCGAAGTGGAATCCGGTGTGGACTCGAGAGGATCCAACACCGGTTACTCCAGGCGAGTTGAGGTCGGTCATAGCTACCTGGAGGTCTGTGTGCAGTGAGTAAGATTATTTCGTGACTGGTCAAACCGCGCAAAAAGACGTACCAACGATAGCGTCTCCAATGCTGAAGGTGCCTCTGAAGGAGACGACAATCTCCTTTCTATTGTCATCACGAGTGACGAAGCCTTGCGTACCAGACCTGTCAATCTAAAATTCAAGGAACGACAAAAGGTCAGCAAAACGAGCGGAGAGGCTTCCAGAAGACTCACCGATTTGATGAGGGTGGTGCCCAGAGGTCGAGGGCAAATAAGCTGATAGGCAGCCGAGGAGAATCTGGCAAACCTCTCCATGTTGTTGTATGTGGTCTGGTCAACGCCATCCGCTCGAGGCTCGACGACGGGAAGAGCTAACGTCCCGAAGACATTAAGGTAGAGAACAGCGACAAGAGACGCAAGGTTGAACAACATTTTCGGAGGGTGTCCGGACCTAAGGAATGGGAAGGGAAACGAGTGTGGCTTTTGTAGGGAGCGGGTAAGGGACCGAGTGAAGGACTGTTGTGTTGCTGAGAACTTGGCCCCACGGACGAAGCAGCCAAATGGGCAGAATCCAGGTCAACTGGGTCGATGACACGAAGTGCTGATCAACGAAACATGCGATTTGTAGGTACAAACCCGACGGCGCTTGTTAAATATGAGGTCAGGCGAGAGCGGGGCATGTGGGAGCAGCTCAACTGTCACCGTCAATATCCAATTATAGTGCCTGCCAGGAATTACGGTAGCCAACATCGACAGGTTTGTCTGAGAAAAGGCCATCTTTTGTCGAACTGAGTAGACGGTGTTCCGAACATGGTAAAAGGGAAGATCTGTGACCATGCGGTCTCCCCGCACCAAGGTAAAACGAGGCCCCCTGTGGCTACAAGAGGAAGTTTTGAAATCTGGGGAAAACCACATGTACCTGTGGAGAGGCTGGGAACGCCGTGTAGGTGAACGCCTTCGTAAGTCTTCTAACGGCCGATGGCAGGACGAAGCCAGGGAAGGAAGTTGTCGAGTGCTTGGTATGAATGTTCAAGGTCGGGTAATGACCAATCGGTAAAACCTTCGGTAAAATTCTTGTATTCTGTCCACCCCGTGCTTGCAAAATTACGATAGTAGAAAATAGTTGGGCTCTGTGCCGTGGAAGGAGAAGTCTTAGTGTGTGTGGGCCGCGATTCCTTGGAGTACCGCCACGGAGAAATTATCCTGAGGCCAGGATGCAAGACTGGACCACAACGAATTGCATCGTTACGACACCACATATCCCAGCCCGGCCGGACATTCACTATTGACGCCCATAGCTGTTCTGGTGGTGTCGATGTATCAATTGGCACCCTCTCTACGTGCCGTACTAAACGCCAACATACCTCGTCGTCAACGGTCCTGATTATGTCTGTCCGAGATCCAACATCGATAACCAATACAGTTTTCATATACGCGTTAGAAGCTCTGCATGATCCTGGTCAGGTCGTTTACGGAATTTTGGGCTTGTGTTTTCTGGGCCAGAGACGAAAATTCAATTGCGACGGGAAGCTTTCCGAGCTTTTCAGGACGCACAAATCGGTTAGACCGCCAAGAGAGGGAATTGGATTGAAGGTGTAACTTACTATGGAGGCCTCCTGAATCGTCACCAGTGTTTGTTGGTCCAATAGGTCTAGCAGTTGGGCATTTTGTGATTTGTTCTTCGCCTTTTTGCTATTTTTTTTTGTAAGCCTGCTTTGCAGATGCCTGTTTTTTGGCAGTGTCTGATTTATGAAACTTTTTAGAGGGATTCGCCATTGATTCGACACTGGGCAGTGAGGGCAAGATGTTGGAGGTACGAGGACCACGCTGGACAAAGCGGCGATGGCGGAAGTCAGAAAACAGCTTATGTAACCCTTCATCCTCGTTGCTCTCGACGACCACCACCGACGGACGTCGAGCCCACCACTCGCGTCCAGGCCAATATACGACATACACCATCCATATTATCCCAAAAAATAGGCCAGAATGTCTGATTCTGTGACCTTGAGCGTAACGATGCTGGGAGCCGGCCAGGAAGTCGGGCGGTCGTGTTGTGTCCTTCAATACCGAGGAAAGACTGTGGTTTGCGACACCGGCGTGCATCCTGCGTACAGCGGAATGGCGTCTCTTCCCTTTATTGACGACCTCGACTGGAGTACGGTGGATTGTATCCTCATTACACAGTGCGTCTTGCGCGTAGCTCTTGACCGTTTCGTGTTTTATGACACCTTTTGTTCATTCAGTTTCCACCTGGACCATGCGGCTGCCTTGACATATATCACGGAGAAGGTTTGTTAATCCTATCTATACACATTGAAAGAGTATTAAATGCCTCTATAGACGAATTTCAAAGAAGGGAAAGGGAAGGTTTATATGACGCACCCTACGAAAGCCGTTCACAAGTTCATGATGCAGGACTTTGCTCGTATGAGGTGCGCAACGAGTCCTGCTTTCATAGTGCACTAACTTAACCCGGGCCTTAGTTCGTCAACATCTGACGCCCTCTTCTCCCCCATGGACATGGAGATGTCGATCGTCTCAATTATCCCGGTATCCGTGCATCAACTTATTAACGTCTGCCCTGGTGTCAGCTTTACGCCTTACCATGCCGGCCACGTCCTCGGTGCTTGCATGTTCCTTATTGACATTGCTGGTCTCAAAATCCTCTACACTGGGGATTACTCTCGAGAAGAAGATCGTCACCTGGTTAAAGCCGAACTGCCTCCAATTCGCCCTGATGTTCTCATCGTAGAGAGTACCTATGGCGTTCACTCTCTAGAGGCAAGAGACGAAAAGGAAGGCAGATTCACCAATCTTGTGCACTCTATCATCCGAAGAGGTGGTCATGTTTTGCTCCCAGCCTTTGCCCTCGGTCGAGCACAGGAACTATTGTTGATTTTAGACGAATATTGGAAGAAGCACCCAGAACTTCACAACGTTCCGATCTATTATGCATCGAACTTGGCGAAGAAGTGCATGGCTGTATATCAGACATATATCCATACCATGAACTCCAATATCCGGACGAGATTTGCGAAACGCGACAATCCCTTTGTCTTCAAGTGCGCTATCACTTCACTCTATCTTCCGGAGTGCCTGACTAACACGGATGTGTAGACACATTTCCAATGTACCACAAACTCGAGGTTGGGAGAAGAAAATTGCTGAAGGTCCTCCTTGCGTTGTTCTTGCAAGTCCAGGTTTCATGCAGGTCGGCCCAAGTCGTGAACTGTTCGAACTCTGGGCGCCTGATGCTCGTAACGGCCTCATCATTACTGGTTATTCGATTGAAGGGACGCTGGCTAGGGTGAGTGCATTCCGGCAGGGGTGTTATCTATCTACCGAAGCTCCCACCTCTTGTATATATGACGATGAAATGGATATGTTTTCCTCCCTTCTCCTTCATTTTCACCCCTGGCCGAATCTCTTGATTATCTCTCCGATCTCTGAGCTCAATATCCTTTTTTGTTTTCTGTTGCATATCTAGGACATCATGACTGAACCTGAAGAGTTCACTAGTCTCAAAGGCAACACCATTCCAAGAAAGATCTCTGTCGACACCATCTCCTTCAGCGCCCATGTTGACTACGCCCAAAACTCTGATTTCATTCAGTCAGTGAAGGCGCAGCATGTTGTGAGTTTCGCCTCTCCCCGACGTTTCCGTTCGCTGGATTCCTCTGATATCATCAACCCGTCTTTCTCTCTTAGGTACTGGTTCACGGAGAACAGACTAACATGGGTAGGCTGCGTGCAGCCATGACATCAAAATATAAAGAACGAGATGAAGATGTCAAAATTCATACCCCTCGTAACCTAGAGACACTCAAACTCTCTTTCCGAGGAGAGCGAGTCGCCAAGGTGAGCAACCATCCCGGCCAAGGTCAACTAACTCAATAACTGTCTCTGATTAATTAACTTTCCCGCTACCCCAAAATGTAGGCTATCGGTACCCTCGCCGAGAAGCCCCCTCAACCCAATGACGTCCTATCGGGTCTGTTGGTTGCAAAGGACTATTCGTACACTCTGCTTGATCCCCGGGACTTGCGTGACTTTACCGGTCTCTCAACGTGTATTGTTACCCAACGCCAGCGGATTGTGATTGGGGTGGGTTGGGAACTTGTTCGATGGCACTTGGAGGGCATGTACGGGAAGGTCGAGGAGGGGTTGGACAACGATGGGGTGCCTACAATGCGGGTAAGTCGCTTCCTTACCTTTTTTAGTTGGGCAGCACGGTTAATTTGGGTTTGATAATATAGGTTATGGGTGTCTTGGATGTCAAGCAAACGCAAGAACACGAGCTAAACCTCGAATGGGAGAGTAGCGCTAGCAACGATATGATTGCTGACTCCACGCTTGCCCTTATCACCGGTATCGACAAGAGTCCGGCTTCGGTTAAATGTATGTGCGATTCTGTAATCCATTCGACGTGCTTAATGGCTGACGTATACTCTACTGCTCCATAATGAAATGGTAACGGTGCATCTTTACAGTGACAAGCAGCCCGCACCGTCATTCACATTCCGAAAGTAATCACGTACATCCTCATGCCGATCCGGTAGGAGACGCGTCCTCCGTCACGCGGATTCAGCGTCTCGCCATGTTTTTGGAGGCGCATTTCGGTGAAGTCCAATTCCACATGCCTGATGAAGATGAAGCCGAACAAGATGACGAAGATGAAGAAGAAGGACCGGGAGGTGGTAGAGCTGAAAAGGAAGAATCGTTGTTGGTCGAACTGGACGAGGCAGTTGCGACTATCAATCTTCGGTCACTGGTTAGTTTCTTCGCTCCTCTTTTTGTTTCACTTCCTCGTTCTATCTTGTATCTTCCCTTCACTGCCTTCCCGAGATCACGCCTACCCACATAGTTGTTATCACTTTCTTTCATTCTTTCGAATCTTGCTATTACTTCTTGCCTAGCCCCCTGATACTAACAGAAAAATCCCTTTTTTGACTTAATAGACGGTTACGAGCACCCACGAATTACTAAGGAAGCGCGTCGAAGCCGTGCTAGATATGGCACTAACGACCGTAAGCTCGCTATCAGAGTCCTTCACATCCGGAATCCCCGTTGCACCAGCAGAAGTCGAATCCGGTGGTGACGCTGGATCGAAAGAAAAAATTTTATCTACCGATGCCGATGCACCTCCCGACTCCAACGATGACAACAATGGGAATACCTCATCTCGTATTGAAGAGGTGGGACCCGTCGGGAATGAAGAGGGCGAAAAGAAGGAGGATGGTGGGGTCGGCGGGAGTGATGCGGCCGTTGTAGCGATGGACACCACGGAAGCACCACCAAAAGAAGGGGTTTCAGAGCTTGCTGCTGCCAGTGCACCAGCACCAGCATCATCTACCAAGGATGATCAAGCCGGGAAGACCGCTTCTGAGGGTGCGCCTGATGCTACCATGAGCGATGCCGCTGAGGGTGAAACTCAGCCTCCGCAACAGCAAAAACGACGCTCCAGTGACAGTGACGGTGGGACTGATTCTGATGATGGCGCAGAGCTTGAAGTTCATGATTGATCGACATCCGACATGTATTCAGATATGTACAGCAAGACAAGTAACGTTGCGCGCTATGTATATCACAATGATGTGGATAGCCGTTTAGGTACTCGTTTTACCGACCCTGAATTGTTTGCATCTAGTGGGATACCGTATACACTGCTCGTGTTTCTTGCTGTTGTTATTGTACAATCGTAGTTAGAGAGATAACTGCGTATTAATTGAAATCTTTTGACTGTAACCTTGAAAGCGGATGGTTGGTTGGTATGAAGATGCCATGAAATCTGGAGAATGGAAGGAAGACGATAGGGCGGAAAAATACAGGAAGTAAAGTACAACAAATGTCTAACAAAAACGAGGTAAGGAGCTGCAACGAAGGTGAGCCTAGCAGTAATATACAATATTCAGGATTTCCGTGAATAAATCGAGTTCGGTGTGGTAAAATGAAAGCCGAGTGTACGAGTGTGTGCGTTCGGTAAGTAAAGCGAAGAGAACGCCCGGACGGATAAAGGCTCGGAAAGGCGGAGAATTGTGTCGCTGCAATTGATCAATAGTCTTTCACGGTACTATTTGAGGATAAATTGACCGCCGTCGTCGTCGTCAGTGAAAGAGCCAAAAGACAAGCTGAAAGCATGTGAGACTGACCTCCCGGGCCAACTTGAATTCGAGGTATTGATGTTCACTCTCCATGTCCACTTCTCCCGATACCGCTCCTGCTTCCTCTCCTTGTGAGAAATAACACCTATTGCGACCATTAAAATGATCTGAAAGAACGAAAGAATTGTGGCCGTGATGAGAAGGGGATTTATTCTGGGATGATTCGGCAAAAGAACGATCTTGCCCATCGCCGACAGGAGTGTGAACGTGAGGGAGATAGCAAGGGCTGCAACCCAGACAGCAGTGAGAGTGTACGCTCCGCCGACGCTGAGGATAGAGTATGCACGTCTTGAACGTTCATTGCGGTGCCGTTTTGAGCTGAGGAGTATAACGAGTGCGTGGTGGAGTAAAGTGAGGATAACGGCGCCTGGAATGGTCCACAAAGCAGGCGTGATAGGGAGAACCAGAGCTCCAAGAACGAGAACAGCAGTTGAAATTATGGAAGAGAGACAGAAAAGACCGAAGACATGGGGAGGTAGAGAATTCATGGCATGGGGGGGGAATGGGGGGAATACCAGTACTTTTAGCGAGCGCCGTAGACAACGAGGCCTATATAAACGTAATGTCATCAAACTTTCATATCAGAAGAGCAGAGCCCGAGCCTTTCAAGGCATGAGAAACGCAAAAGGGCCTTTGTTGCAATCTGTGAAAGAAGATCACATCTTTCTTCTGTTGCCAACTTGCCATTGACCAAGGCACTGTGACTTCGGGCAACTCCATCGCCACAAGCGGAGCTGTTGCGGCCTCGTCGGCAAGCCACGTGCCCCATTTTACAGAGGCACGAGACTCGAACGCGCCCTTTTGGGTTTGCCTCCGTTTCTCCTCTGTCTTTCACTGCTTCTCCACAATGCATGTAACGTCAATACTAAACGCAAACAACAAGTCCTCAGCGAGCATCCCTGTGTCTGTTTTTGACTATGAAGGAAGGCGTAAATTTGTGGTCAAATCCAACAACTATGAGGTCGGTTACAATCCTCTTGTAAGCGGTCAGGAAGAGTGAACAATTTTCATCGATAGGAGACGGTGGGCTCTGTGAAGAAGGCGTTCACGATTGCGAAAGAAACAGGAATCGTGCTCTCTACTGCTTCGCTGGATGTTTGTCGAGGCCAACACGTGGAAATTGACGAGCAAGCCTATCCGCACTTGTGGGACTTGCTAGACGAGATCATCGTTGGAACACCTGGAAATGGTATGTTCTCTCGCACTTGAACTGAAACGAAAAAAAAGATATTAACGTTGGATCTTTCGTATCAAAGATGCTCCCGGGGCATTGGACCCAGCTATGACACCGCTAACCGTCACCCAGTCCAAGGGAAAGAAACGGAGCTCAATGGCAGCGAACAGGAGTTCGATCCCAAGGGGAAGGCCTAGCCGGATCAGTCTAGTGAATGCTGGGGCCACTATCATTGCTCTCAAAGATAGTCCGGTGAAGCCTGTGGAAGTTGAACATCCTGTCGACGACGACTTCATTCCTGAGGACAACCGAATGCAACCGGGAGAACCTGAGCTCAGTGTTAAGCCTGACCCAGAGCCAGCAGGCAGCAGCAAAGTCAAGGGAGGGCCTTCTATCGACTCTCTATTTGATGACGACGAAGTGGAAGATTATGGTGTCCCGAAACCAGATCTACCAGAGGAAGACGAGCTACCTTCCACACCATCCCCAGCGGTGAAGAAATGTAAGTATAAAATCTCGCTCTCCTCCTTTCAGTACAAATAAATATTAATCTTGCGTCACCCACTTTCTAGCTCGCACAGTAATTCAACGAGACCCTACGCCGGAACCTGTAGTCAAAGCAGAAAAACCAGCTGATACCAAAAAGTCAAAGTTCAAACCTGCCGCAGCTCTGCCCTCAGCGCCTTCTGCGTCTACAGCCGTACCACCAGCATCGAGCGCCACCACCACCAAGCAATCGAGAACCAAGGCGGCGGCGGCAAAGGGGACGGTAGACGAGAACGCTCGGTTCTCTATCGTCATCCATGGACCGGGTGATGACATCTCTGCACAATTCAAGATGCGCGGAAAGCATCCCATACATAAGATTTTGAAGACTGCTTGCACAAACTTCGGGTTACCCTATGAGAGGTCCGTATCGTTCGCATTAGCACTAAATGCACCGTGTTTGCTAATCAATTTGTCTTGACAGAGCGACTTTGTACCTCGTAGTTGAAGCTGAAGATGGTGAAGAACCAGACTTCCATGAACTCGCAAAGGACAAGACGGCGCTTCAATGTGGGATCACTGAAGGAGCAAACCTGGCCATTGGGATTGAAGGGGATCAGGAAGAAGAGTACGAGGAAGAGGAGGACGATGATTGAGATGAATCCTACATACTTGATGACTTGCTGATGCTTTCTTGATGCATATTTCTTGTGAAGAGACCACTCGCTCTCTTGCTATCATACTTGTACACGTACATACATCCTTGATGTATACCCACATTCTTGCATGTTTTGTTAGGATCTGCGGTGCTCGTGTGCCCAAAGCCCACTGAAACTACTTAGCAAGAACGCGCAGGAGCGGCGTGACATGCTCTGCATGTGATCTGTGACGACCGTGTTGCGTGACAACGCGCTGGCAGCCGGTTGACCGTGTACGCGACTCTTGGACGTTCTCCTCAACAACCACGCTCATCATGACCAAGGTCATCAACACCCCCTCTCATGGAAATGGAACGACGAGATTAGCATTCTCGACAGACGGCTCGTGAGTCGCTCATGCTCTCCTAATTGCCCACGATACTTAGCATTTCTCCTAGTCGTGTGTTCACCGGTGGCCAGGACTGCATCGTAAGAATATGGGATACAGATGGGGGAGCGGATAAGGAACCAACGACTGCTGCAGAAGCCGAGGCTCCTGTGACATGGATTGCAGCTGCTGTGCGTTACCGTTCTGGTGCTTTACCTCTTCCCTTACCTCACCAAACTAAACGTTCTATCCTTCACACACACAGGAAGATCTCTGGCTTTCTAGTAGCGAAGACTCGGAAGTACGACGATATACCAAAGATTCTGCATCATTTGAAGCCCCCGTTACCTCTGCCGCTGGAGTTGCGGTTCGGTGTATTGCGATTGACCCACAAGCACGCAAGGTTGCAGTTGCTTCAGAGTACGTGTTGGATATGGTATCCGTCAACCCACTGCATCTAATGCTAAAACTGCCACAGTGAATTGTTCGTCAAGGTGGTGGATCTGGAGAACATCTTAACACCGCAGAAATTGGAAGGATACACTTCTCCCATCAGGGCCATTACATGGCATCCTTCGGGTGACCTCCTGGTGCGTCATCTGTAGTGCAAAGCAAAGCCGCGTCTAGCTTCATTTTGCTACCTTTCTTTAGACCACGTGCACACAAGATGGCAAGATCGTTATTTGGGATATGACACAGACACCCGCGAAACGAGAGAAGGTCATTGAAGGAATCATTCCTGTCGCAAAAGATGAAACGTCCGTCTCCACCTTCTTCAAGTATTTTAAACCGAGACTGATAACTCGACATCTTTTCAGTGCGCCTGAATTCTCGTATGATTGCTCTGTGGTCTGGCACACGTCTGGACAACACCTGTACGTTGCATCGAAAGCGCATGGTGCGTATNCCCTCTCCCCCATAAAACGCTGACGCTGACTACTTGATTGCCCTTCTGTTCTGATCTCAGAAATCGTAACTATTTCCCGCTCCGACTGGGCCCGCGTGCCTGGCTCGTTCTCCGATAAGAATGCGGTTGGAGCTATCACAGCTCTTGCTCT
The DNA here is from genome assembly GCA_027579435.1 of Candolleomyces eurysporus. NCBI lineage: Eukaryota > Fungi > Basidiomycota > Agaricomycetes > Agaricales > Psathyrellaceae > Candolleomyces > Candolleomyces eurysporus. The sequence continues at coordinate 25,897 of JANBPK010000846.1, read as the reverse complement.
ATCACCCAACGGTGTCTACCTCCTCTCAGCATGTAAATCGACTGTATTCGTCTGGTCGACGCAGACCAAGCGCGTTGTTGCAAGGTGAATTCCAACCCATCCTGTTCTGGGAAACGGATTGATACTGAAGTCATACCAATAGTCATGCGGGAACCCAAGGAGCGACAATAACCCAACTTGCGTTTTCTCCGCGGCGAAACCTCATCGCATGGGCGGACGACGAAGGAGGGCTCACGAGGTGGCTTGAACCCATCTCAAACAACCTCCCGGACCCAATCAAGGCGAGCGTTGGTACCAAAGCAGGGGCAGCGCTCACTGTCAACAGGAAAGCCGATACAGACCTATTTGGTGACGATGATCTACTTGGGAAGGGTAATAATGCCATGGACGACGATGGCGATCTCAACGTTGCCGGGCTGGACGATGACGAAGATATGCAATTGGATCTTGACAAGGATTGGATTGTGGATGATTTGGATGGCGCTTTTAATGATGATAAACCTGCGCCTGAAGTGGGAAAGAAGTCGGGTTCGGGGTATGTCAAGGAGATGGGTAAGAATTCCGGAAGCTACTACAAGGAATCATGGAGACTGAGTCTACAAAATCATAGTGAGCATCACGAAGGCGCAGCTAGCCTTCCAGCCTGGTTCAACACCGTTCCAGAACAAGAAGCGATACCTTGGTACGCACACCACCTTTCGTTGTCGTTGGTGGTATTAATTCACTATCCAGCGTATAACATGCTTGGAGTAATCGAAGCCACAGAATCAGACATTCACCAAATCATCAACGTCGTATTCTTCAACCAAAGCACTCGAGCAAGCTTCCACTTTACTGACCACTTCAAGATCGACATGGCGTACCTCGGCGAATGCGGCGCTGTCTTCGCCTGCCCTCCCGAATCAGAACATAACGCCCGAGTCTTGTTTAAACCGTACAGCTCATCTGCACAAGAATGGACATACACTCTCCGTCCAAAGACCGAAGTCCTTGGTGTTGCAGCAGCCGGGCTTGCGCCTAATACCTTCCAGAACAACAAGAACACCGACTTACAGGGCTACGGAAACGTTGTGATTGCGACGAGCGAGAACGACCTGACGTTTATGAGCGGGACAGGGAGGGAGAGGAGGATTATGGCTCTACCTGGAGATTTTGTAACTATGGTCGCTGCTCCTGAATGGGTACTTGTTGTGTATAGGCCTGGTTCGACGACGATTGATGGTTAGTTCCTTTTTTCTCCTATACTAGTATCAGTCCTCTGACAATGTTGCCTCAGGCTCGCAGAACCTTTACTATGTGGTGATCAACTTCGAGGACTTTAGCGTCCGACAACGGGATGCTCTTCCTGTACCAAAGGGACATACCTTGAAATGGGTTGGGCTCACAGAGGAAGGGGTACGTCCTCCCGTTTCTTCTCTTACCATATCATGGCTAAATGTGTCGAATCCCCAGTTGCCCGCAATGTATGATAGCAAAGGCTACCTCCACGTCCTCTCCAAAGTCCGGATACCCCATCATGCTGCATGGGTCCGGATTCTGGATGCAAATATCTTAGAACGTCGGCAGGGCAAGGAAGAGTCTTATTGGCCTGTTGGAATCACGGATGACAAGTTTATGTGCTTGATTCTCAAGGTATGGCCACCGTTTCATGGTCTTCAACCTTTTGCTCATGAGAAATAGGGTATTCAAGAATACCCTGGCTTCCCTCGACCTCTAATCCAAGAACTTGAAATTCGACTCCCCTTCAGACAAGCTGATGCTCGAGAGGAAGGGTACGTCTGTCCCTATAGCAAATCTTTTCTCCACTTATTAATGGTACTAACACGCTTACTTTCATCCACAGAATCGAACGCAACCTCCTCTACGTCCAAACCGCCCTCGACTCACTCGACGACGACCTAACAACCGACACCATCCTCACACGGGAACAAGCCATCGACAAAGAATTCATCCTACTCATTCAAGCCGCCTGCAAAAGCGGTAACGTNCCCCCGCGCCATCGAACTCTGCAAACTGCTCCACAACCTCCCCACCTTTGACGCTGCCATCGCCATAGCCGATTTCTACAACCTCCCAGGGTTTAAAGAGAAGGCGCAATTTTTAAAGGCGCAGAAAGAGGAGAACGAAGATAGGTTGGTCGTGGCAAGGAACAAGAGGAGGAGGTGGCTGAAGCCTGATCCGCCGTTGAGGCAGTTGGCTGCGCCCCCTTCGAATCCCAATTACAATAGCGGATATAGTGGCATGAACGGGGGAAGTACATTTAGCGGAGGGAGGTTTGACCCTCTAGCAGACGTCAGGCCTCCACCCCAGATTGACAGACCCGGAATGTCGAGGGTGACGAAACCCGTTATTGAGAAGACAAGGTTCACTTCTATGGCCCCGTCGACCCAACAGCAGCAGAGCAGCTCGTCAATGCCCTCGTCGTCTGCGCTCCCGTGGACAGATGACCCGCAAACGTTGACGACGGATTCACCGACGCAGGCGGAGAAGAGGAAGAGGGATGAAGTGGAGGATGATGATGTACCGTCGTTCCACGGTGGTGCAAGGGATGTGTCGATGCCCCCTCCGAAGACTAGTGAGTTCTTCTCCCTTTCCCCGTCCTTCCTTTTCACTTTTTGCTTCTGGTTCATGAATGATGCTGATCAACGTGTTAACTGCAGAATCAAATCCCTTTGCTCGAAAAGCAGCACAAGAAACGAACCGGAACCCATTTGCACGTTCAGCAGAGAACAACAAGTCTCTACATAAGAGCGAGAGCTTCTTTGAAAAGGTCGATGCGGCGGAGACTACTAACGGTGGCGTGCCGAAGAAACGTGAGTGCCGCCGTTCACCCCTCTGTGTATCTCTTCCTGACCATTCCTCATATTATCATAATGATTAGGCGCATCAGCGAAAGGCAAAGAACGCGAATCAATTTCCTCGGCTGCATCTAAACCAGCTGGGCCTAAACAAGCCACACTCTTCGGCATGCTCCCTCCCNAAAAAATCGACTCTACCCTCAAAGACAAAAACGAACGGAAACTCGGCCGCGGCTGATATCGAATCCCAGGAAAGCATAGGTGACGACGTTATGATGTCCGATGTGACGCTGCTAGATTCGCAGAACCTGGACTGGGATGAGACGCAGCTTGTTGACGAGGTGAGAAGCGGAGGTTTTCGTTTGCTGATGAATACGGAGGCTAAATAATCTTTGTTTTTGTAGGAAACGCAACCTGCGGAGTCGTAAAACGACAAGAGAAGAGAGAAGTCTTGGGTCACTTGGATGTGGATATCTCATGCTCGTTTACATGTTTTGCTATTGTATCTATTATGTAGTTGTCAATGATTATTTATTGCATACAGCAGCATCTAAGTATACTACTATCAACGCCCGAGTACTCTCCTGGTCCTTGCATCTGTGATACTACCGCGCACCATGCTTCCCAGCCGTGATAAACGCTTTGTCAATCGACAGTTGCTAAAAATTCAAATGTTTAACCATCGTCCCGGACACCCAGGTAGAATATTAAGTGTTGCTTACCTCAGGTCTGAAAGGCCACTCCTCGAAAACATCGACCAAGATCTTCCAATCCTCTGTCGACAAATCCCTCGGAGCTTTCTTGACGTCTACCCGTTTCTCAGGGGGTAAGGACGGGTCAGTGAGCTTCTTGAGGAGGGAGACAGCGCCTGGGCCAAGGGCTCTGTTGGTTTTGTTTGGAACGTGAGCTGTTGTTAGAGGGGAAGGAAAGCAGGGAAACACAAACGTACGAAATACACTTGGATAGAGATGTCGCTTTCGTGATCATAAGCTGACGCACGGCATAGTCCCATGCATCGAGGCTATCAGGTTTAATAGCCTGTACACATCAATCCAAAGCCAAAAGTCATCAAAGTCAGTTCAAAACACAGTTAGTTCTGAGATAACAACGGAAGAGAAGAAAACAAACACATACCCCATCTATCTGAGGCACAACCCTCACATGCTGCTGAGGCATCTCAGCAATCTTGCTGTGCCTCAACTGACCACTACTAGAATTCCGTTTAGAGGGGTAGAAAAAGTGCTGCGACGCAGGTTCCAAGTCCTTTAATGGTACAAGGGACTGCAAGTCGGCTACGGCTTGGGTGATTACACCGACTTTGGTGCGTTGCTTGTGGCCTGTTGGTGCTGAGAGTCTCTGGAGATAAGACACAGTGAGACATTAGTTCTAGTTGGCGGAAAGAGAGAGAGAGAGAGAAACGCGCAGAGGTACTTACAGTGTGCATAGTAGTGGTTGTGATCAGGTCGAGTGGGACGCGTCCGAATTTGAAGAACCATTTTCGGTCTGGGATGGCACGGCATAGTTGGGAGATGAGCTGTTCGCCGTGGACATTATTGGGGATTTGGGAGATGAAGTGGAGATTCGGGTGGACTAGAATACGCCGGGATATGAGTCCTGTTCCCTGCTTAGCATAACACCGAACATACCTTCGCTCCAGTCGTGTGTTCCAACGCCATCGAGGAGACCGTCCTCCTCCATTTTGTTGTACGTTGTCCACCAGAAAGCGTCTTCCGGGACAACGTGCACGCGGTCGTCTGCCTTCTGTAGAGGCTTTACGCGTATGACCGTGTCAGAGCCTTCTCTTTGGGTACGAAGGAAGCCAATACTCACCTCTAACCATTCCCTGAAATGCGGCTCCTCTTCAATGAGAATGAGCTTCTTGATACGCTCTCTCGGAAGATCCAACAAAGCTCTTGAAAGCAGTCCAGGACCTAGAATGAAGAAATCTGTCAACACCTCACCTCTAAAATCCAAAGTAGAGACCTCTACTGACCCGCATACGCCTCGACAATGATCTTATCCTTGCTTCCTTCCGGAACGAACAATTCCGCCAACTTTTTCGCGGTCTCCACATTACACAGCGTCTTCCGTTTCCGCTTCTCGGAAAACTTGAATGTCTTGACCCAGTCTTCTACAGGCGGTAGCTCAGTGCCTTCTGGTGCTACTCTCGGCATGGAGATCATTTTGGATGAGGAGACCTTGTTGAGCATCTGTTTAGCTTCCGCATCTGTGAGGTCTTTGTTGGAGGTGGCGGTCGAGGAGATGGATTTGGACAAGGGAAAGCCAGGTCTATTTCGCCTTGGTGTGGTGGTATTGGCGTTAAGGTTGAGGTGGAGGAGAGACGCTGCTGCTCGGTGTCGCCAGCATAGACGCGACGTTGTGCGTTCGAGTCGCAGTAGAGACATTGAAAGCTAGAGGAATCCGGAACACGGTGGCAGCGGGATAGTCGTGACGTTCATGCCGCCGGATTTGCGTTGTCAGGTTGGGCAAGTGGTTCCCAGGATTGCTATGATGAGCGCTGCCATCACGGGCTGTCGAGATGAGAAGTCCCTCATCAGCGCAGCGGAGATGCTCCAGACTCAAGTTCCTCGACAACCACGACGCCATCTCAAAGGCTCTGCCAAAGCCCCTCGACTCGGGGAGGATAGTCAGCGATGCCACCAAGATGGGTGATCTTACGGTGCCTCTCAGTCCTCGGCGTCTTCGCCCTTGCGCTCACAGGATACATCTACTACACTCTCCGCCCTCCATACGCACTTTACGACGCGCTCTTCCAATCCGAACTCAAGGACTCGCAAGACTTGATTCGTAACACAGAGCAGAGGAAGTATGTAAAGTTCAAACAGCTTCAAGGAGCTGGGTTTAATAACCAGGTTTGTCCGTAATCCATATAAGTCATCCATTTCTCATGAGCGTATATAGGCCCAAGAAATCCTGTTATTCCACCACCTCGCTCTGCAGACAGGCAGAACCTACGTCTACCAACCCTTCATCTGGCGCCCAAGGGGTGAAAAGGCTGCTGTACCCTTGTCCGCATTCCTTCGCGGTCCAACGAGGGGAAGTATAAGCGAAGCCACCTTCAACGAAGTGTGCCCAGAGTCGGATGTCAAGCACGTCACGCTTGTCACTAACCACAACCGCCAATGGAGCCATGCGAAGGACGTTCTAAGCAAGGAGGATAGGTGCATCGTCGTTGATGATTGGTTGTTCAACTGGAAGTGAGTTGATGTTTTCTTCGAGGTGTTGCTTTGCTGATGAACGGCGGTTCAGCTACCTTGGGTCTACAGGGATACACGATATCTGGCCCAGCTACCAGAAATACCTTAATACGCACTTTGAGTGGTCCCCACAAGTCCTGTCTGTGATCGACAAAACCGAAGAAGCCCTCAACTTCAAAACTAACCGAACAATGAAATACGATGGGTCATACATGGCTCTGCATCTACGCCGGGGTAAATTTCCTACTACCTCAAGGTTAAGCCAAAAATAATCCAATCAATCAACCCCATTATTAGGCGACTTCGAGGCCCACTGCGCCTGGCTCAAAACCCGCCAAACAGGCTTCACAACCTGGTCCACCCTTCCCGCACTCTCCTCCTCCATACTCCCCCCCTCCCTCTCTCTCACCTCCCCCGAATCAATCTATACCCACTGCTACCCCTCTCTCCCCCGCATCCTCTCCGCTATAACCCGCCTTGCTGCCAGTAAACCTCACCTCCGGCGAATACATATCTTGCACGACGGCGCCATCGACCACCCCCTAGTTTATTTGCAATACCATAAACTCAAAGCCGCTTTGATGGACCAAGGGTGGGCGAGGCGCAATGGGTGGAAAGGCGGTCCGATGTTCCAAGTCACCCAGTCCAGCGATATACCTGTGGAGAGGGGCGAACGGGACTGGAAGGTGTGCGTGGATATGGAGTTGGCTGTACGCGCGGATGCCTTCGTGGGGAATGGGTATTCGAGTTTGAGTTCGCAGATTGCTGCGTTGAGGTTGGCTAGGGATGGGGCGAGGGCTGAGGATATCGTGTTTGTTTGATCGGGGGGTGTATGTACGTGCTGTACGCAAAAGAACCGCTACTAGAGTGGCGGATATTTGCTGCTACTATGCGCTCCTGCTACGCCCAACCCTAGCGGATTCATTTGCCTTGGGAGAATCAAAGTTTAGTTGCCTATTTGAACAAATCGTGCTTCCTTCACTCAGCGACACCCATAAGACGATGCATCCAGTGGCTAGTTCAAGCAGAGGACTCACGGCATCTTTTTCTGCGCACACTGCTACCAAGCGCTTATTTGACAAACAGTAGCCAAAAACATATGGATAGGTTCCACCAGTTTCGTTTTCCGGGTTGTTCGGCCCCAACGAAGAAAGCTGACTGAACTTCTCTGGCGAGCATGGGACTGCAATGGAGTGAGGAGGCTCAGGGTTCGAGCTGCGGACAGAAAATTTGCTCTTCGGGGTCCGTCATCATCCGGGCGTCGTACACCGCCTTAATATGGTTGACGAGGCTCTTCCCAACTCCATTACAAGAAATCCGCTCTTCAAGCTTCAGGGTCCATGATAACCCTTGCCTGGACCGGGCGTCGTAATATGGTTGACGAGGCTTTTCCCAACTTCATTAAGCAATTCGTGTAGAATTGTTAATCGATCATTTCCCGATAAACCGGGGAAATCCCTAAACTCCAAGTAGTAGTACATTCACTTTTCCAGGGAAACCTATACCGGCAGGGTCACTGGAATTTCTCGAGTCCATCTCCCAGGCATTCACTGCACTCGCGGAGATCGTACCTGCCAGGGAGGTGATTGGACAAGCACCCTAAAACGCCATTGATGAAAGCTAGCGCTAGCTTGCTCGTTCAGCAGAGGCCCTCTTTGTGCTGCGCGCTCGTTCCAGTGCTCAAACCCAAATTTCGCACAAGTCTTTTGGTCACTTTTTCCAAACATTGCATCGAGGGGGTCTTTCCGTAATCCAGGGACCCCCAGGTACCTGCCACGGTTGTCCAGGGATTGCCCAGGGCGCCCCAGGTGGTACCCAGGAAGATCTTCGTAGTGCGGTTAGTCCCTCGCTTAGATCCATCCCCCGATTTAGCAGTACTCGACGGAGGTGGAAGAGAACACCTTTCTTGTCCCGGAGATGGTTCCACAAAGGCACACATCGGCCATTGGATTCGACGATTTTCATTTTTCTATATATAAAAGCCGACTCAACATGAAGTTTCCTGGCTGAGCAGCGGATTCCATTTCTCAACATTACATCGTAAGTGGTTCGCACAGTGATTGGAGAAATCTCGAGCGTACTGTTTCTGAACCTGATAAGACGCCCTCTCGCCCCTTTAGCCCTACCGCCTGGCGGCCTTCTTGCGATAAGTCTCAAGAATGGCTGAACAACCGTCCTCTCAGGCTCAGGAAAACCGATCAGAAACTTTTCTGGGTGAACGGGAGAGGCCAGCGGCTCCTATGGTCACCATGATCTACATTGACCAATCCTCCGCCAACTATTACAGCTATTACAACTCTCAGAATCAGACAGCTATTGAGACGACCAACTCAAACAACGACAACTCAACACGAGCCCGCAACTCCAGCCTCAATGGCAACACTAGATCAACTTTCCGTAAGCGCCAGTTCCTTGGCTCAATACCGCGACACGTCTTCACATTGAATTCATTTTTAGGGGCTGAGCGAACCCCCAGCCAATATTACCCCACGATGTCTACACAGTATTCCTCTGCCTGTGGTATGGACTACGAGCTTCCTACCCGTGCTCCAGAGTCCAGTGAGGAACTTCAACCTCAATACTCAGAATCGGTCCAAATTCCACCTTCAGCGAATGACTCCGTGTCAGATCGGCCCCCTACGGTCCTTGAGCGACAAGTTCAGGTCGTACGCGCGCCATTCCTATTAATCAGGAACGTGAATCAGGGCAGACCTCCGATCCAGGTTCCAGTTCATTCGGGCACGAGCCGTTCACCGCAACGGCAGCATAATTCCTGTCTTACCAATGCATGTAAGCCATAAACATCATACACCTATACCCCACGGTCAATGCTCAGAGCTTCCGCTAGCTCATTAAGTCTGGCCGGATTTCGTTCACCAGTATTTGAGGGCACCGGCAACGGCAAGTAGGAGCCACTTCTATCAGAGCTCTACATTGTTGACCTTAATTCATTATAGGTCATGAACCCAGCCCTCCGGGCTCCATTGAAAGGGATACCGATAGGCACGAGCCACCCACGGAGGGTTTTCTGGCCCGGTTACCGTTTTTTCTTCGGTGGTTTGTAGCCTGGTTCTCGAATCTCTACTGGGTCCAACGACCTTCGGATGGAAGCGTCCAACTTGAAGATATTTGAACCGTCAGTGTATCCCAAAGACACTGCTGCATATTCTGATTCTTCACAAACAGACAGTCCTCTGGTGTAGTGGAAGCCATGAGCCAACACCCGCAACTTATTTATGAAAGATCGAAGTAGAGGGGTGCAGACCATTCGGGCTCTCACTCCCTTCAAGGTCTGAACTTGCTAATTCCTTGCTTGCCATACTAGCTTATAGTGCTCACCTTGCTGTGGCGCTATTCCCACTTAACAGTGACCCCTTCTCAAACGCAGATTCCGGATCGGCTGCCACATTGAAGTCTTCACAAGTACCTTGACCATATGCCCCATGCTTAGATCTTCTTTCGAATGGCACTGAAGACCAACAATTCCAAGAAGTATTGTTGGCGTATTTGTCGTAGAAGTATTTATCTTGCGATTTTTTTCTCTAGCCCAGTATCGCTTACACTGTATTTATACCCATGACCTTCAACTTATAAACTGTGCCAAGCCTCTTATCAATCGTCGTAACAGATGTAGATGTAGCCCAGCTCTCCGAATTGTTAGTCTAATCTGTACGTACGGGAAGTGGACGACCATGTTACCTCTAACAAACCCACGTTTGCTGTGGGCATTTTCAGGAGTGACCAAAAGTGAACATATTATGACCGTGATTACTATACATGTCTGGTCACCAGTCTACAACTTTGTCTAGTTCCGAGGACTCTATCCTCGGGTACTTGTACCCTGCAGGTTCCCAGTGCCAAGAAAACAGGCTTATAAGAACCAGTGACTTGTATATCATGTGACCATGACCGTAGCTTTATGTTCAAACCCCTCGATGTGCAAATCTTTTCATTGCATTTCAAACTCTGAAGGTTCATAATGAATTTTATTATATTTATAATTTTAGAGTAAAAAAATACAAGAGCACTTTCCAAGGGCCATGAACCCCCTTGAGTCCTCGGAATATGCCGTGCAACGCAACGGCCCATAACGTGACCCCTTCTCAAACGCAGATTCCGGATCGGCTGCCACATTGAAGTCTTCACAAGTACCTTGACCATATGCCCCATGCTTAGATCTTCTTTCGAATGGCACTGAAGACCAACAATTCCAAGAAGTATTGTTGGCGTATTTGTCGTAGAAGTATTTATCTTGCGATTTTTTTCTCTAGCCCAGTATCGCTTACACTGTATTTATACCCATGACCTTCAACTTATAAACTGTGCCAAGCCTCTTATCAATCGTCGTAACAGATGTAGATGTAGCCCAGCTCTCCGAATTGTTAGTCTAATCTGTACGTACGGGAAGTGGACGACCATGTTACCTCTAACAAACCCACGTTTGCTGTGGGCATTTTCAGGAGTGACCAAAAGTGAACATATTATGACCGTGATTACTATACATGTCTGGTCACCAGTCTACAACTTTGTCTAGTGACTTCCTGCAGGCTCCAGCGCAGCTCTACTCCATTGAGACGGTCATCTCATGGTAGGAGATCTACTTCGGCAAAATTTTGGACTTGAACATTCTGGATGGCCTCATGGCTTGAGACAGACATGCGGACTTTGAGGAGCCCGATCGTCGCACGAGAGGCTGTGGAGAGTAGTTTGCCAGCGCTAAGCACCGGCCGCCCGGCGAGTAGTTGACTCCCAATTACGTTGCTTACATTCAATGCATTACTCAGCTATTAGAACTAACATTCCCGTCATCATAAAGAAGCATGCAAGTATGCGAAGACGGGGACCTGGAGAAATGAGACTGGCGGCACCTACACATGTGCTTTTGGCTAAGTATGTGTAAGGAGCTAGCAACTTCCGCTTTGCTACCACTGGCAAAGCTTGTCAAATANCCCCCCTCCATATATCGGGTAAGTGCAGTGGGCTGAAGGCAGCCTTGACCAAGCCTTGACCCACCTCATAATTCAGTGATACGGCGAGTCACGGATGATCAACCAGGCGTCGCCTCAGTCTTGAAGGACACCACGTGGAGACACTGAACGCATAAAGCCAGAATTGTGAAAAGATTATGTTCGGGTCCGTTGACGGAGCAATTCCGAGGCATTTTTGTTTTTGACTTGGGTACTACGGGGTCGACGAGTGCCAAGACGGTGCTTCCGGCATCTGCAGTCATCACGCGGCTGCTGTTTTGCGATTTACGTTTCGTGGGTTTTCAATTCCTTTTATGTTGAAATGCATACTCGTTGAAAGACCTTTTGATGAGCTGGTAACTGTAGTCCTTCTACTTGTTGTCATGCTGTTATTCATTGTTAAGTTGTTACCAACGATCGGTAAGATGCAGCGCTTTTGCGGGCGCACCCGCCCAATGGGTCAGACGAATGCCTCGTGGCGTGGGTAATGTCAACAGCATATAAACGAGCCTTCTGGGTGGGTGTTGAACTCAACTGCTTCCATCTGGGTCCATTCCCTGCGAACGCCAGGCGCAGGCTCACTTTGAAGCATCCTACTCCTATCGCTGGCCATAATTCATTGAACCCTCCATGCGATTCTCATTCGCACACCGTCTTCTTCTGACGGCCCTGCTGGCAACAACATGCCTGTTTGTCACAGGTTTGCACCCAATCTCGCAATTATTTCCATTATTTATTTGACTGATCAAATCTTCATCAGCGTCCCCACATCACGGAATTTGTGAGCCGCAGATAAGACTAGATAATCGTTTATAATCAGTAAAATATTTATAATGTATCCAAGGGTTACATATGGTTTATAATTGTTGATAAGTGATTATCAGGAGCGATAGATTTGGTAACGCCGATGGCGACCAAAATGAAAGCACCACCGACATTGCCGAACGCTTTACTTTCTCCCTGCGCTCCTTTATTCAGGAGAATGACGCCATGGGCTTTGTGAGAAGCGATGCTCTAAGCCTACCACATCTACTATTCTGAAAGTCATCCAGACGCGGGATCCGGCGGCGTCGCGTGGCGAGGAGGCTCCGAAACGAATCACCAACGTCGTTATTCCGCCTCCTTCTGTGGATGCTTCCCACCTGAGGGCGGACAAAGAGACTATTCGGAAAACGTCTCGGATCTTGCAGTTGGCAGTCTGTTTCTTCAATCTTATCTCATATTCACGTCAATAAATGATCTTATGGTTACTGGGTTCATAAATCAATGGTCACTCTTAGGAAGGGACTGGTAACGCGCCGGGATAAGGTTTGGACAAAGATACGTCCAAGGTCGAATCTGTCATTGAGAGATGTTGCTTTTCCTCAGTACAGTACTCGTCGAATGACCTTCTCCGTGTTGCGGCGTCACGAATCCTCATCGCATCATAACACCAAATGACAGAACTCCCCATTTACTTTTTGACTGGCCAGTGAAAGATGTAAATACAGATAAACTGGTCCGATAGTGGAGCAATAGGTGATTCATGTCTTCGAGGTTGCAAAAAAAAATATGGGTCATTGTGCTTCCTCCGATACCTGATAGGTGGAAACGTGAGGGTAATTGACTTTTGCAACGGACCCTGTTCATATATCCATCCACTCAGACTCCAGCACTCCGTAGCCCTGACCTATCTGACGCGCATTGTAATAGCCAACACAACTGCCTGACCTCCAGTTTACTCACAGGTGCCAGGTCTCACAGGAACAGAGTGACACGTCATATATCTGTCGTCGTCGGACGCTGCCACATCTACCAGACCTGTCAACTTGATAGGTATGGTAGCGTTGGTAACAGCAACCGAACTCAAAAACGCACGTACAACATTAGGGTTAGATCTGCTTGGAATTCGGAGACTACCTATTGTCCTTTCCAAACAAGAGCAGGAACCTCGCGTACCATCGATAGACCAACATTTGTCAGGTGTGGAGTGGTACAGACCAAGCACCTGATACTGAAGTCTAAGCGTTCCAATAAGGAACCAATTAAGTATAATGAGAGTGTCAGTTGGAATCGGTGGTCAACCTGCATGCCAGGTCCCAGGGGTACGCCCAGTCTGGGATACCGAACGGAACATGTATTTTCGTACACCTCTGCAACTAAACAAACTATCAAAACCGAGAACCAAGGAAAATTGGTCTGTTTGATGTAAAGACAACAATCGGGCCAGACAAAATAAATCGATCAGGCGTCGCGTTGAGATGAGGGCTGACAAGAACGTACTGCTGTTGGCATCGCGAGAGAAGGGATTGGCGTAATTCAGCAAGCAGCGGTCGTGAGCCGCCGATGTGTGAAATCAAGCGGACGCCTGCTGAATTTGCAAGAGTGAACGTCGGTGGACATAATCTTGGCACCACCAGGATCCCGAGCACTGCGAAATGGGCCACCGGCATCACTCGTCAAAAGAGGTCTACAGACGGAATGGATAAATCACCTGTCGATAGGCTTGGTACCACCCATTCTTCTGGACAATCAATCGGAAAATCACGTCGCTGATAAGATCATATTGTTTGGTACAGATATACAATTTCGTCCTGACAGCCTCTCACAAAACAAACATAAATGACATCGAAGAGAGTTACGTCCTCGGATGTGGTTCTCACGCCCAACGAGCTTGATGGCACTGGGTGCGAAGGTGTTCGAGCATGGCGGCGACAGGGGTGGTCCGGTTGAGGAATGGAGCGGCTTCTGGTGACAGACCTAGTCCAAAAGAAAAAGTCGGAGCAAATGCAGCTGAGAATCCAGTGAGGGAGGCTNGAAGAAAAAGTAAACTTACGACAGACAGCACGGTTCCAAGAGGGAGCAAACTGATAAAAGAAAAAAGAAAGATAAAAAGAAAAGAGGTATGGGGAACGGCACCCAGATTGAGCAAGTCTGGGAAGGCGGGACGCAGTCAGTGGCAATCAATGAACAGAATGGTGTGATAGCGCTTACTTACGAACCGGCCTGAACAAGTCTAACACGGTCAGCGACAGTCATTAATCAAACAAAGGGGCTTACTGACAAGTCGACCTGAGCAAGTCTGGGGATGTATCACATGGTTAGTCATTGTCCACGAAGATAAAGAATTGACTCACTGGCTGTTTTGAGCAAGTCTGACATAGCGGAACGCGGTCAGCGAGGTCATTCATTATGAAATAAAGGGTTTACTGACGAGTCCCTGAGCAAGTGGGGAGAGTCATAAGACAATCAGCTATTAACCACGAAGAAGAAAGGAGTGGCTCACCCGCAAGCTGATTGAAATAAGTCTATCCGGGAAGGTGAAGCAGGTGCGACGGTGAGAGCAAAGGAAAAGAAACGAGCGTTACATTCTCAACTGTGACAGGTCAACCGTGCTCTTATAGTACCTGGTACCTGATGGGAACAGCTGCGGTTCATACCGTCGAGGACCTAGTTTGGTTAGGCCCGCCCCACAGCACCTCGTGAGACGAGTTCCAGAGTCGTGGTCTGCGTTAAACGCGAGTCTCCCATAGCCAGACTGACGTTTCATGTGTCGTTACGATTGGTAAGAACAATTCAGGTTAAACGTGGCAAAAATTCGACTTTGGAAGATTTGCAAAAATCCTTTGCACGATGCGAACCCGATCACTAGCCAAACAGCCAAGGATCGGCAAGGAGGTACCAATAGTATATCGTATATCTATTACAGCAGACAGAATGGATCAAGAAGAAGAGGGAGGTTGGAATCAAAGGCCGAAATGGAAGAAGACTGAGTATGGTTCTAGATGTGGGGTGAGGAAAACGAGGCAAAAAACGATCATCCGAATCCAGAGTATTAGGAAGTAATTTCAGAGACACCAGGCCAACATCAGTAGGTATTCCTCGGGCCATATGTAGTGATAAATTCTTGAGAATGCTTCTCGACAGTGGAGGCCAAACGAAGAACTTGGGATGACTTGCCCAGCCGCTTCCGCCATTCGCTCCGAGGTAAAGGTTCGTAGCTGCGGTGTATCTCGGAGAGTCGATTCTGGTAATAATTTTCCGCATCTGAAGTCCATCCGCAAACGCCATTGAGCTGCTCCCAGAGATCGGCAGGGGGCCACCAATACAGGCGGCCTCGTTGTTTCGTCGCATGTTTGTCGTCATAACCTGTAAAGCAGCATCATATTGGAGGTGCTACACGATTGTCAGAAAAATGAACACGTACTTAGAACAGTCTCATAAAGGCCGCAAATACACTCCAACTCATCTATATTCAACTTGTCATCCACCAAAAAGGCACCTTGTCCGTTCCCGCGAGTGATACCGCTTCCTTCAAGCGCTTCAATGCTCGGTCCAGCAAAAACACAATCAAAACTAACGTCTTCCAAAGCTAGCCTCCAAATAATACCACCCCTTATCAGTGCTGCCCTGCAAGCGGAAGCTGATCCTCTCAGGAGACTCTGACGAGTGAGCAAATAGCTTTCAAAATCGTCTTTTGTGAATCGGTAGTGCTCGCGCCGAAACTTGCTCAGGCGTCTGGTAGTTCGAACGAAGGGTTTTGGTACGGAAAGCCTTCCCTCCCAAGTCTGAAAGCGAACCCCTTGCCCCACCAGGTGACGTACAATAGAGATCGGATCCACTAAAGATTGGTCCATGCGACAGATCAAAAGTGCAACTGAAGCGGATGTGCTGCCTATCCGCCACCGTTGACCATGATCGCCAGCGAACCAAAACGCCTGTCGAGGTTCCTCAGCAAGGTGGCTACGAAGGCCCTCCATATTGTCCCATTCGNTTTTTTTGGACTGAAACATCCGTCATCGACCTCCAAAGCAGTTTGAACCTTGGAAGCGAAGCAACTGGCATCCAATTGTCCATAGACAGATCCCAAGAGTCACTTGAAGCCAGACCGTGTGGTTGTGCGAGCGGATGCAAGAACCTGGCTATTCCTTGACCAGCTTGGGTTGACCAAAATGGGTCTTTTGCCGGGACCTGTTTCGAGATGCCAAGCGTTTTGGGAATCCAGCCTCCAATTGCTACGTTGGACGATAGTGACGACTTGGGGTTTCCGCAATCGGGAGAAATGAGGGGAGGCGTATAGCCAAACAACCTGTAGGCCATGGTAGGAATCTCACGCTGTTGAGGGGGTAAAGGAATTGGGGAACAATCGTGAACGTCATCCCATGCTTCTTCGTCGACACTCATTTGCCGAGGTGATGTCCGATCGCCGTTGACCACCCCCCAACCCCCAACTGCATGCTCGTGTTCCCCTTGTTCTTGTTCCGCTAAGCCCCAATAAGCCCGCAATCGCAAAAGGGACTCGGATACGGTGCATCCATAAAATTCTGCGTCTGTTTCGGCCTGATGTAGCAGCTGGGCGTCGTCTGGAGGGCCGAAATACTCGCACAGGTCCCATTCATTGAATACACTGTCATACTTTGCTTGTCGCGTTCCATATCTTCCCTCGTCGCCAAAGAGATCCTCCCAATCTTCTCCTTCAACCTTCTGCCTCACAAATACACCCTGTTCGTCTCTATCCCACTCAAAGAAGCGAGTCTTTCGAGTACTGGTANGGGGGGCAGCGCTCCCGGTCCTCTCGCCTGACTCTCTCCTTGGGAGTTTCCTTCGCCAACACGTCAGCACGAATGGGTGCACGCTGTTTGAAAAAAGCCTCCCAGGTCCTTTCGTGTGGCTCCAGCTCTCGTTGTACAGGATAGTGCTTTGATGGCTGACTGCTCGTGGGTGTGTTGTCCAAAGCAGGAGTATCCGGTTGAGCAAGCGCTGTCGACCCACTTGAACCCTGACGACCTTCATAGTCACTCCCCCCTGAGGTAACTTGCACGGCATCAGGAGGAGGGGCATACCGCTGCCAGTAAGGATTCTTGCGAGCGATTTCCTCCTCCCTTTGGCCCCATGCATACCATACTGGCACATGGCAGGCTACCAACCAATCGATGGATACAGCATCCTCCTTGTCGTCAGCCGGGATCGCGACAAACGCCCCCACTCTTTCGACCGAGCCATCAAAACGCCCGACACAGCTATTTGCAAGGTCAGACACAAATGTCTCGTCGAGTGTAAGCCCTCTGGGATTGATTACACCGACTCCATCTTGCTGAGAGTCGAGATCTTTGCGACCGTCAACCAGCAGGATTTCGATCCACTTTGGTATGCATCGGATGTTCAAATTCTGTGCCTCCTGGGTCATGGCTTCGCTGACAGCGATCGCATACGCGAGGCATCCAAACCAGATCGGGAACCAAGAGAAAGCGGTGAAAATATCTTTCTTTAATTCCGCCTTCCCTATTTTGCCTGACTCCACTTTGCTGTCAATGCGGGCACACGGATAGGCAGGGCGAACGGCGGCAGCTCCAGAGACAAAAAGAAGGAGGTGAACGGCGTGCACGATTTTGCTTTGTAGAAGCTGCCATGTGGACCAGACTTTGGGCTGTGGAATGGGGATTTTACGTTCGAAGTCGTATGCGGTCTTGGGAATCTGCATGAGGGGCTGAAACGGAGGTGTGGATACACTGGGATAGAGTGGCGTAAAAGCGAAGTAACCATGAGCCTTGGTCCACCATTGCGGTTGGCAAAACTCCAAGAATTGGTAGTCGCGACCTCCCAGAATTCCATTGTTCGGATCGAAGAGGGGAGGTGGAAGTTTCACGCCAGGACGTTTGCAATTGGGGGAGAAGAATCGTTGTCCATTGAAATCGTACAAAAACCCGCTTCCCTTGGTATTTAACTTGACCTGAATCCTGTCCCCATCCCCATCATGTTTCTGCAGAATTGCGCTTGGTAGTCCCCTGAGTCCTGGGGTTGGGAGAACCGGACGCCGGATATATGGGTAGTCTACGTTCAAGCTGTCCATGTTAATGAAACTTGGGAGTTAACAATGGAAGAGGCCGAAGCGGAGAGTCTTGAATGGTCGAGCCAGTGGTGAGCACAATTCCTGAGACCAGGTAGAAAGGGTATCGCTTTGAGTGCTGACGAGGTATTCCCTTTCCGATTCGCTAGACCCAGTCGATGTTCAAGTGAACCGTGATGAACACGATCCACGAGATAGGGAGTCAGTCAGAGTGCAGATGAACTACACCCTGACGGCAGTACTGAGTAGTTGGAGGTGGGTGCATTCGGAGGTAGAAGAGTTGGTGTGTATGGCGGAAGAATGGATGATGAGCCTTCAGGCCTCAGGTACCGTGCGAGCCTTACGTCACCTGAGACTCCGAGTCAGCTCAGCTCATGACTTGACGCTTCCTACTAATCTCGTCCTCGAAATGATGGTCTTGACTTGCTGGGACGGTTTAGGTGGCCTACGAGAGCCCCCACTCCCTGGAAATTCAATTCTCTTTTCGCATAGGATCCTGGACTACGCTCACCGTGGACCCTCAAGGCAGAAGGCAGATGATGGGTAGCCGTTCATTGGCCCCCATCCTCTCAAAGCAGATGGGTGGCCGTCCATCGGTCCTCATTCATCCTCTTAAGGCAGATGGATGGGTGGTCGTYCATCGGCCCCCATCCTCTCCCTCAAGGCAGATGGGTAGCCGTCCATTGGCCCCCATCCTCTCCCTCAAGGCAGANCCCTGGGTAGCTGCTCACCGGTCCCCATCCTCTCGATTCATCCTCGATGCTCAGCTGTTACTCATCAGTAGATATCGTGGTATCGTCCATCGTCATTCTGTAGGCTTCCACGGCCGCTTCCAGCTTGAATGAAACTATATAGTTCATGCTATCGCAGCTCAGGAGGTAAGCAATTAATCACAAGAATATATCCCAATCCAGCAATACTTACATCCCGTGGATAGTCCTGTCGGCCTTCCAACGCCCCTTCAGAACTGACCAACTTCCGTATCAGAACCTTGAGACCATCAGGGCGTGAGCCAATTCACCTTCTCGACCTCTACACGCACAACGAATGCCCAACTTTCTTTTCACAACATCTGGAACGATGGAATAATGGAAGTGGAGAACATAGCGTTCAAGTTTCTTCACTAGTCTCTACCAAATATGGTAAGTTCTCTCTCTTCTTCGGTCTCCACCCGTCTGTCATACTCATCATCGCTGTCGCTTTCAGATTCTCCATCCTCGTCCTCGTCCTCGTCCTTGCCTTCTTCCTCATCCTCGTCCTCCCCCTCGCCNTTCTTCCCCCTCCTCTCGCAGGTTGCCCTCTCCTTGTGGGTCGCCCTCTCCTTGTAGGTCGCCCCCTCCTTGTGGGTCGCCCTCTCCTTGTGGGTCGCCCTCTCCTCGCGGGTCCTCCTCTTCGATCAGGGGATTGTTCCCTAAGTTGGAATTCGATGCCTCAGCGATGTTGGGTACTTCTGAAACCACGCCATTATTAGGACTCGAGTTTTGGACAATCTCCCGATAGGCTGCCGCGGCGTCATGGTGTGTGTACAAATGCCCAACGGCAAGCCCCCACTCGTAACGCATGAACATATCCCTGTCAACAAACCTGTTTCATTGACTTTGTTAGTCCGATTGGCTCCGACTATTAGCATTACCAGATTGCGTACCTGTTTATGAAATATTCATTCCAATCTGTACCGTCTTGTGCAAGTTCTGACGTTCCCTTCCCATCAGGGAATCTCTTGCCGCTCTTGAAGCAGGGGATCATATGGCATGCCCGAAGTACTTGATTAGGGTCGATGAAACCTTGAGATTCCGGGTTAGAGAGCGGGAGGAGCTCAGCTTTATCCAGCTCCATGTCGGTTGACGGGCAAACTCGAAACCATCGAACCCATAGGAATTCGATCGTATGATACTCCGTAAAACCACCGACACTCCCGACGTAGCCGACCTCCGCGTGCAGAATTCCGATGACTTTGGCATAAAAGAAGGGGTGCAAAGAAGAGCCGCGGGTGTACTCTGGATTGACGAGCATCACGTTACACCGATCCGTGTCGAGATGGATGATATCTTCGTCCCGCCTTGTGTTATAGGCTGTGTACTTGATCCTCATGATCTTGTGGGAGTAGAATCGATTGTCTTTGAGAATAATATTCGCCCACCCCTGAGCTTGGATCAGCTCACTCAGCTGCTGAGCATCCAGATTTGGTGCCGCTGCAGCAACAAATCTGGGGAGGAGGTGCTGCTTCAAATTTCGAATAAAGGACTGCACCGATGACGTTGTCAGTATAATCGCGAAGGGATGCACATTGTTTACCCACCGAGCATGCGACATCCGTTGAGAGGCTTCCGTTTTGAAAGAATTTCGTGCACAGCATTGGTATTTGTCGAGATTGGCCGATGTAATGGTGGATATCGGGATTTCTTGCAGCCTCTTGTTGCTCGCGGAGTTCGCGAGCTTCTTCCGACTTTGCATTGGACAAAATTCGGCGTCTGATTCTCCTGACACGCGCTTGTCGACGTTCATGCTGAGATATTTCTTTGCGAATGAACTTTCGTGAGGTGCGTTTGGACCACCCTTTGCTCTTCCCATGCCAGTGCTCGCCCTGGTAATCCGAATTAGTGAAACACAAGAAAAGTCATCTCCGCAAGAGTCATACCCATTTGGTGGAAAACAAATCGGAAGGACCAAAATAACGGATGACTTTAGGATAGTGTCCAATGACGTGGAACTTAATCGTTGAGATATTGAGCTTTTTAGGCCGTCGTGTGGTTTTATTGCCCCTGACGTTTGGAGGACGTTGCACTTGAGCAACATTACTTTCGATGGCAACTCCTCTTTCCGACGAGATGGGGACGGAACTTGAGCTTTTAGCGGCTTGAACGATCCTGAAACTAGGCGAAGGTTTGGCCTTGCTCGACTTCTTCGATGCCGCCTTCATCCTTCTTTCCGCCTCCTTCGGCAGCTCGAGGGTCTCGATGTTTGCCGTTTCTTCGATGAATGAGCGATACTGTTCACCTAGCAGCGTTGTTGCCTGCTCGAGGACAACGAGAGTCGGCTCCGTCTGCATTCTCAACTTTGCAACGGCATGCCATCGAGCGTTCACGTATAGTAACTTCAAAACGATTCCGTTCAATGGCTCAGGCAAAAGTCCGTCAAACGCCGGTATAGAGCACTGAAAAACGGTGAGAGAAGAATTTGCAAAGACGGCAGTGTGGGCTTACCTGTAGCAGATCTTCATAGTCCCGTGCTGCTCTGCGTTTTAGTTCTGACACATTGGACGAGAACTTCCGAATCGTTTGGTTGAATACCGGCATAGCTCGATAGCTAGGTAGTCGATGGAGAGTTTAGGCACCATTCTTCCAGAAATGTGAAGTGGCTGCCTACCGTTTATCAAGCTCATTCACGAGGACAGACCCGGTCGATGAAGCTTCTAAAACTCTGATAAGATGGATGAAGAGCGCCTTCCAGACACCAATTTCGTAATCATGCAAAAGATCTACGACCAATGCTGAGAAAATATCAAATCCCAAGGCGCGTAGGCGTTTGGAAAAGGCGTTCTATGGTGCAGAGACTTGGTAAGTTTTCAAACAGCAACGTCTTTGGCCGACATTCACTTACAACGGTAGGAACTTCAGCGTTCTTCAGTTCACGCATAACTGGCTTGCCATTGACAGCAGCGCCACCTTGAATGACCCCTCTTGCCTTCTCTACCCGACCCTGCCGTTCGGCATCATCCACCCGAGGGTGATTCGCCCTGAAGGTCATATCTTCAGGAGTGCCCATCTGGCTCAGATTCTTTTTCTGAACAAGACAGCGAACGCATGGGCAATCCCCGCGATTTTTGATAGTTGCTATGAGCACTCTAAAGAAACTAATCAGCACGGCACTCATGAACGACAGCAGAAGGGGGGNAGAAATGGGCCAATGCACAAAAGTTGTAGGACATACTTCTCAGGATAGTCGGCAGAATATGTGAAGATTCGGATGAAAAACCTTCGTTGGATTCCATCGCGACATGTTATTACAATTCCTTCCTCGATCGCCTTGAGGAGTTCATCATCCAGTAAAATCGCCCACTGCGCGTGAAAGAGCTCTCGGTTGAGGTGAGCCGTGAAACCGTTGGGTGGTACTTTGCCTCCTGTCCTCCCAGTGACGTAGTCTTTGAAACTGTCTGGTAACTAGTTCAGGAAAGAAATCAGTTTCTTGTATCCCCACAGTGCCAATTCCAAGTAGTACGTACGACGTCAAAATATGCAACATGGTTGCACAGATCGGCGCCCCTTCGATGCTTTGACTCGTTGGCAAAGAGCATGTATAGTGGCCAAAGTTTGGAGGTCGAAAACGTGGACAAGTGGGTTGCATCCGACCAAAACATCAATCCGAGGAGAACACGCGGTAAATCGCAGCCCTTGATTTGGGGAGGAGGCAAATCCCTGACCTCATTCTGTGCTTGTAGAAAGGCGTCAGAGTGGTAGAACTCTGACAGAACCCTGATTTCTGGGGAGTTGTCGGATTTGTCGGGGCTCCAGAGCAGTTCATGTCCGTCGTGGTGGAAGAATCTTGAGTCGCTAGCATTCTTCATTTTTTCTTCAACAATTGAGACAATGCTCCGGTGAAAAAGCTTTCCAGCTACGTGTTTCTCAACGCCTTTCCCGGAACCCATTCGATGATGGATAGGAACTTCAATCTCGATGTCCGTTGTCTTCCACCCTGAATCATCAATCCATTCGGACTCTGAGGGCTTGAGTTCTTCCTTATTCTTTCCTAAATCTTGAAAAACCTTTTTCCACCTGGTGTTTTGGATGTCGGAAATAGAGAATCCAGGACTCGTCAGGAGCTGAATGAGGGCCTTGAAGTCCTTGAGAGATTTCTGTACGCCCTGACCATAGAACCATTCGCCCAGCTCAAAGGACGATAGGTTGGGAAACGGACCAAAGGATGGCGTTTCAGAATCTCCGGAGGCATTGGCCTGGGCTTCAAAATCATCTGCAGACTGGTGCATATGATATGGGGAGTCATAGAGGTCATGTTTCGTCTGTTTCATGTCGGGGTCGTGCACTGGGAGTTTGTCGGAGTAGTAACGCTTCTTCAACCCGAAGGAGTCCATCGTCGAGTGAGAGTATCGCAAGGGTCCTGCCTTTTGTGACGCTCCTACCGGGATTCTGGCTTCAGCTTCAGGAGGCTCCCCTTTTCATCGGTTAGACTAAGGGATACTCCTCGATTAATGAGTCAACCGTACCTCGAGTAGCATCTGCTGGTCGTGGCTCTGGAAACCTTTGGGAATCGGTACCTTCGTTGGATCGGATATCTTCGTTATGTTGCACGAGTTGGTCTTGAGGCGAGGTTTCATGTGGTTGGCCTTCGACTGCTAGTGTTCGACTCAGATGCTACAATTAATAAGGACGTGGACTCTGAGCGGGGATGATTAACAGCTAGTATCACTTACAGCTTGAGGCTCTCGAATGCTCTCAAAGGCGCCAGCTGCGTCAAGCCGCCTGCGTTTCACTGATTCTTGCAATTGAATCGCCCGACTTCTCAGCTCCTCTAATTCTCGAGCAGTGTCTTGACACTTTCTTTGATGCTTGGCGAGAATGTGGGAGGCTGAGAACGACTTTCTGCAGGCTCCGCAGAGATTACTGCTTGAGAGGGAGGTGCAGTCGCGTTTCCGTCTATGCCCGCTCGAAGCCATGGATACGTTTAGGATCTAGGAGGTCCTCGGAGGTGCTAAGATATGAACTGCGGGACACGACCGAGCCAGCAATGAGAGAGGGTGGAGTGATCTTGCGAAGGGCTCTCAGCTATGAGCCCGCTCTCAACTGCGTATGGGCTTCTTTCTGTCAACGCTCTACAGCTCTACAGCAATACATGACATAGATTGGACGCCGCAGCAGAAACCTGTGCTTGCGATGACTCGTACGGAACTTTGACAACTTGAAACGCTGCACCTTGCAGGGCTTCGCTCCCATATATATGGGTTCAAGACGGTGAGTACCAGCCATTATCCCTGTATTCCCATTCTGATGCCCAAAGCAACTGCCTCCCTTTCTTCCTCGGCTCGCACGTCTATCAAACGTCGCAAGAAGCCGACTGATGAGAACAAACTCCCTGATGCTCAGGGATCACCGGTAACATCTGTCCAGGAGGGTAAGTAACAAGACTTGTATTAGGAGCTTCTTGACGTGTTAATCTTTACCATAGGAAAGACTAGGTCTCGAAAGAAGATCGCTGTTTTGAACCAGCAGCTCCAGGCGCCGATGACGAGCTTCGCACCAAGACCTGTGGACCCGAATATGGGGAAGCACGCGGAATTGATGAAGAAGGGCTTGAACCTTCTGGCGTGTCAGGTTGACGTGTTTCAGGCAAAAGTTGAAGCGCTTGTGCACGACTTCCAGGACTTACGCGATGCTCTCGAAGTAGGAGAACAGCAATTTGAAGCATTGGAAAGCGACTACAACATGGCTTTAGACGTTATAAGAGAGGAGAAGGACACGTCCAGGAAGCAATACGTCAGCTTGAAAAACGCTGAACTCACGATTGAACGCCTTACCAGCGCACTTCCCTCTGATTACGACGGCTCCGCTTTCTTTGCCTGTAGCCAAGCGATATGCTAGAGGATAGGAACTCGTTTTTTTTCTTGTAGCACCTCTGTATATGTTGTTTCTGTCGTCGACTCTGAAATGCGCAGGCGCGATTCCCCAATTCGGATCAATTTCCAAAAGAAGGCAGCGCCATCAAAAGCCACAGGATATTTTAGAAATCCTGTGACTTTCCCACGAGGGACTTAGAAGGAACAAGGCATCGGACTTGAGGTTGTAAGCGTAGTCTACGTAAATTCCAAGAAGTAATATACATCGATTGGAGAGCGTTTCAACCTCACGTTTCAACCGCTTTTCTGGAAGTTATCGTCGCATTAGGCTCGCGGATTCTGACTGTTGGAACCATTCAGTCGTGCAGAACGAAGCAAAGACAGGGATGTTCACACCTGTGTCGAGAATCTGAGCAAGTCGTCTTTCTTGGGCCGTAAAATTGTGCTGCTTGAGGTGTGCATGAAGGGTGTAGATGTCGTTCGAGCAACTCGTCAACTCGGTGAACCGTGCTTGTATCCTGTCATTGAGGTGGATAATGTCTTCCCAAACCGAGTCGTATCTCTCCAAAACCCGCTCAACGAGGATATCTTCACGGCTGGCATTTAAAAAAACAGTGATCGTGGTTGCGGGAGTTGGGCTTGGAGTTGGGCTTGGAGTTGGGCTCCCTTTGCTGGAAGAAGCGAGAGTGGCCCCCTGCTGAGCGGCACCGTCCGGAGAATTCTTGGCTGAGGATGAGCGCTGGGTGAAACAAGCATGAAAAATAGAAGTCCGTACTCGACACGTTGGGGTGGCCCCAGACTTAGGAATCACCTTTGCGCCCTTTGAATGTACGTGATAGGCAGATTTAAATGTTTTCGTCTTTGACGGCATGGCTGAAGGCGCATACGCAAGTGGAAAGAAGCGTTACTGAGGAAAGAGGGGGGGTTGTTCCAGTTTACTCCAGATGACTGCGGTTCAACTAGGGTTGAGTTTGAAACCACGCGGATATTGCCGTGTAGGATAGGCCCTCGATGTACTGGTTCAACTGGGTTGGCTTGTGGTTTGGTTTAGCTAGGCACCGCAAGCCTGGCATTTGGCGTGTGAGCCTGACCATTCCCTTTTTCGAGTCTTCCATTCAGCTTGACAGACAAGTAATATATGAGATAACAGCACCGCGTGATCAGAAGAACGGCCAATTGGATTTCTTCACCGTTGAAGTCAAAAAAGTTATCCAGGGCAATCATTCGGCTGTGTCTTTAGATTTACGCGGCTTCTGCCGTCTCAATTCACACAACTCAAGTGCATACCCTCTAAGCAACAAAAAGAACGGTTGAAGACAGCACACATATTACAATCTAAGACGTTGGATTCACTACGGGCTCAGCGAGAAAACCGTCTCGAAAATCATAGACGGCAAGCCAACCTAGTTGTTGGGCGTCGGGTATTTTGGCCACAAATTGGGTTTATGAAGAACCGAAAATGGACACAAGTCCGATCATCTTAGCGCGTAGCGATTTTCTAGTGACTTGTTGGTATAGAG